>QEOT01005282.1:0-29245 GCA_003123785.1 Pterocarya stenoptera | reverse complement strand
ATTCCCGTTTGGACTGGGTTGGGTATAGGAATCCGTTCAGTGCACTCTGGCCTCTTCTAATGGAGACTACAAAACTATTTGTGGTGACTAGATAACTATTTGCAACGAAATGAAACTGCCATAAAAGGTTACTATTTAAAAAAAATGAAAAATCCAAAACTACGTCATTTTGAGTGTGCCCTCACTACAACAAAAAAGGTCTTTTGGGACAAAAATCTTCGTCCCAAAATCCTGGCATTTTGTCCCAAAAAAATCTTTTGGGACAAAAAAAATGTCCCAAAGTCGTCCCAACAAAACTGTCCCATATGGTATTTTGGGACAACAATCACAAATTAGTCCCAAAAATTATCTTTTGGGATAAAATTAAGCTAGACCGTTCGATCGCATTCTTACGGATTTAAATTCATCTGGACAAAATTAAGCTGGACAAAATTATCTTCTGGGACGATTTAAATTCGTCTCGAAAAGTCGTTCGAACGTCGAAAATAACATTCGAGCAAGTAGGGACTGTTTGAACAGGTACGTCATGGCTGGTTGATCGAACGCAAATAGTGCATTGCTTGTTCGAACGAGTTCGAATGGCGTGCAACTTTTTTACCATTCGAACTCTAACATGTGATATTCGAACGGTTTTGTCTGATTTATATATGTTTGAACGGTTATTATTTTCATGGATAAAACTAATTTAAAACCAAATAGATATTTATATTTCAAAAATACATTACAAATTGTTCAATATAAATAAAACTAATCTAATAAGTCATAACTAAATAAGTAAAATACTAATAATGCTAACAAAATTATCAGTACATGATATATAATTGTTCAATATGTAAAAACACTTCTAAAGAAAATTAATTACTTGGAGGCCTAAATTGTTGCATAAGCATCCGCATTTGAAGCTGCATCTGTCTTTGTTGTTCTTGCATTTGGAGTTGCATCTCTCTTTGTTAATCTTCTTGTTGTTTTATGCGCATCTCCATATCTGCTTGTTTCGTCAATTGAGTCTCTAACTCATGTTGTTTTGCAATCAATTCTTCGATTCTAGAATTTGCATTCTCCAACACAATGACAGTAGTGATGTTGATGAAGAGCCAGAAGGCTTTACACAGAACCCAAACCCCTCAAATATCATGAACGTTAACCCAAAACTTGTATAAAAATTTCAACATCACTTGTTGATGAATTATGATCTGATGCAGTTTCAGCACGGAGGGCAACCATTTTATCCTACACATAACATATAAAATTAATATTGACACAATAATTGAAATATGTTTAATTAAAAGAAATTATAATACTTACATAATTCTCACGAGTATCGGGATGAGTCCACTCTCCATTACTATTAGTATGTGATGCAGTATATAATTTTATCAGATCATAATTGGTGTCTGACTCTTTCTACAAGAGACATTGTTAAGATATAAAATCAATATTAAAAACAAACTATATAGAACAAAAAAAAAAAAGTATGCGCACATTACTAATTTATGAGAGAGACGATGGAAAGATCTTGAGCTTGCATAATGATAAATCTTCAACTTTGATCTATTTGTTTTATTTATAGAACTTTACTCCTGCATAGAAGTTGTAAAAGTTAGTAAGTGAAAATTACAAATCTAACACAAAGAATTCATTTACTTTACCTTATATGATGATCCTCAAACATGTCGTAAAGTTTTTCCGATTCTTCAAATCAGACATCCTGAAAAGGATGCTGGCATGCATCTTACTTGTTCTTGTACTTCTTGTAATGCTCGTGACACCTCGCCTTATACTTGCGAAATGCATTACACATCAACTCTTTGACAGTCCTATGCTCCTCTCTCATACCAAAATTTAGTTCGAAGTCATCATTGAAAATATGTGCAGCACATCTCACATACAAACACTCACCACCCATGATTGACTTATTGGCTTCTCTAAGATAGGTCTTAAGATGCCCCAAGACCCTTTTAATGGTCTCACCCTTGTGATCGAAAGTTTGATAGACTTTGTAATTTTTTTATTTAATTTTTTAATCACAATCTATAAAATGTCAAAGACATATAATTAAAATTTTGGACAAATGTCCATGTATCGATGTTGAGGCAAACTCTTTAACCCACCAATTTATTTTTTAACAAATCTTTTTCTACACCATAATGTTTCTTAATATCCTTCGCCATTATGTGGTGAGAATGAAGGTTAAACCTAGGTTCCAAGTACTTAGAATATGCTTCGAACCCTTTGCCCTCAAAAAACCAAAACAATAACTTGTCCATTATAACAATACGAGCTAGGTGTCTCCTACACCCCTTCATATCATACTTTGTAAATTCCCTTCAATGCCCCCCTAACTACTTCCATCCGAAATTTTTTTGAATTCATTCTCTAGTCTAGTTGACTCTTTTCTTGTAACAATTTTAATATTGGATTGTTTTTGCATTGTTCTTCTAAGTGGAACTTCAATTGAGATATACCATGTCTACTATAGCGACATCCATACACTTTACCACAATGGTTACACTTAACTTGGAGGTTATTGGAGTCACCACCCTCTATTTTGGTGAAGTAAGACCAAACAACTAAAATTGTTTTCTTCCTTGATGGGAGCATAGGGGCAGGGGTAAGGGCAGGAAAGCTATAACTAAAATCTGACTGATTATCCATTCCTGTTGACTCACAAAAATTGAAATGATTTAAAAATCACACAACAATTAACCATACAATCATGAACATCACAATAGTTTGGGGTATCGATATTGAAACCCCAAATAGAATAGGGTTTCGGATTGAAACCCTATTACATACACAATTTTTTCATACAAATGTACCATCAGAAATTCACACAACAAACAAGCCATTATCCACAACACATAATTCATAATGCTATCTTCCAAATCCTCAAATCAATCCTATCCTCCATAACTCAAACAAAACTAAAAATATATAGTGAAATTCGAGATACTTACAGCAACGGCGATGGAGCTAGCTTTAGGCGGCTACAATGACGGTGACAGCATCTAACGGACAAAAAACAGAAAGTGAGAGAGAGGGTAGATCTGAGAGAGAGTGAGGGAGGGACTGTGCTCGAGGGGTAGTTTTAGGTCATAACTAAAACAACACTGTTTTAATATACAAGTTATATATATAAGATATACGAGGCGGAGCTGGGCCCTAGCTCGCCCCTTCAGCCTCTAGGAGCCTAGATGCCCCACTCCCTACATATGGCGAACCGAGGAACCGCCCCGCCTAGGCACGGGCGGTGCGAATGGGGTTGGGGTAGCCCGCTACCCTCTCCTAACGGTTCGGCATAAAGCCTATGTTCATAGGGTGTTTGGGGGCAAATCTATTATATTTAGTGATTTGTACGATCTTTTATGGCTTCACGTATATCTTATTGCAATAAAGATAATATAATGAAAGTTGAAAACCCTTTTGCCTAGAGAAAGAAGATATATCTTTGAGCCCTAAAGAGGAATATAGAAGAAGCCACCCAAGAAACTGATGGTGTCTATAGGGAAATTCCCTTTTATTGAGATATTCTGGGAGTGGTTGATCTCTTATCAACTTTATGTCCCTTTCACATTTCCCCTTTACGCGTCTGACTTCCTTGCTTTCACCTTCTTCAACTTTTGTCTTTCCTTTCACCTCTTTCATTACCTTTATGCGATCCTTTCTCAGTGGGCTGGGCCTCATTTTCTCCCTAACAATGACAATTATGTTTAGTGGAAGATTCATATAATGATAGCGTTTCTTAAGTTCTGTAGATGAAAGTATCCCGTTTTCTACTTAAAAATGATAGGAAATGCCCAATTACTACTTCCATAGTTATGTAGTCTAAACATCATTTGAATGAGTCCAATCATTAAAGGACTTGATGCTATCTTTATGATTGCTTCATAAAAATAATTCAAATGAGTCATGATTGGTAAAATAAGCAAGTCACTAATTGGTAAAAGCCTCCCCCTGATTAATCCAGCAAACCTTAGAAATTTGTTGCAACCGAGTTTCTTCACAACATAGCCAAGAATCCAGCTCGTCAACAAGTCAAGTTCCGCCTCTTCCTAGAAGGCCACCTATAAATCATTTTCCAAACCTTCTATCCTTTGTTCCAAGGTACAAATGTGTACCTCTGTCTTCCCAAAAATATTTTTATTCCTATCTCTCAAAGAAATTTTTATACTTTCTAATTTCCTTGCTAGGCAGAAAAAACCCAAATCACCAATTTCCTCCTCCCAACCTTTCTTTATCGGCTCCAAAAAAGACTCATGTTCAACCCACATGTGTTAAAACTTCAACATAGAAAAACCATATAAATGAGACTTACTCAGTTGAAGCACCATAGGAGCATGATCTAAAGTACTTCTGGGCAAATATTTCAAATGAACATCAAGCCATTAATCAGTGTATGAGACCTAACCATCGCCCGATCTAACCTTGCCCTGCTTCGCGCCTGACCCCCATGTCCATCACACCACAAAAACCGACTACCAGAAAAAGGCAAGTCAACAAAACCACATGCATCAATGCAATCATTGAACTTCTGCATAGCATGCATAGGCCTTGGGTAACTACCATGACATTCGGAATCATTTCTAATAATCTTAAAATCCCCCACTATAACCCATTTTTCTTGGTTTAGATCCAAATTGTTCAACTCCCCCCATAAGTTTCTACGTTCCCCCTATGTACAACATACATACACAAAAGAAATACAAACCTCAAGGCTCAATCCCATTCACCAAAGCACAAAACGTAATCTATTGGTCACCAATTTATATCACTCTAACATGCCAACCATGGTCCCAAAGCACCCATAGTTTTCCACCCTGGTCCTCATTAGAAACGCCATTAGCCATTTGCAAAAAGTTCTTTAAAGCCATCATATGCTGTTGTGAACAGAACAACTCATCTATTCCTAAAATACAAGGCTTATATTTCTTTACCAAAGTTCTCAATCTTTTTGTTGAAGTTCCCAGACCACTCATATTCCAAAACATCAATGACTATATCATATGTTCATTCAATTAGGCTTGCTACGAGCCCTGGTGGAGCTTCCCAACTTGACACCCAAATCTTTTTCCTTTTGCTTTTCTTCTTTTTTTCATTCTCCGAATCATAAATCTTTTCTTTATTAATATTTTCCACAACCTCTAAAGCCTCCCCATCATAAAAATGACCAAACTCAATAACAGATAACATACCTGCATCCTTCTTCCATTTAGTCACACGACTAGGCGTTTCAATTTCTTTCTCCATTTTCAAAAACATGACATTTATCTCAGCACAATTTTTCACAGATTGGTCTAGTAGCATCAACGAAAACGCAAGTCGGACATTAACGTCATCTTTAGCAACAACAATTTCCTTTTCTGTCGCAAGAGCAACGCAGCCTTCATCAGATACAACATTTTCCTTTTTTTTCACAGCGTCAACACCATCAGATACAATGTGTTCCCTCACCAAATCATCAGAGATGACAAGCGGAATATTCTGCAACACATCAGATGGCACCAAACAATCCTGCAAAGTCTCCCCTTTTTAACTTCTAGTTGTTCCACATCGTAAATATCATTTTCCACCATTGGGAGATCCTCCCCCGATGCGGCAAACTACCCTAGCCCATATTTTTTTTAACCCATATTTTTTCTCGTCGACCAACATCTTGTGCTTCTTCCTTCATTTTTTTGCTTCGCACCCTTACAATTTTTAATGCTATGTCCTTGCACCATACAACGTTGACAATATGCCATGAGGATTTCATAAATAACTTCTTGAAACCAACTATTCTGATTCTGACGAACCCTAATCCAAAAACCAGGGATCGGATCACATGCTGCATCCATTTCAACACACACACGAGCACCGTCAATTCTTGTTGCACATTTAGTACTATTATCTTGATGTAGAAACTTTCCCGAAGGACTCACAATATTACGAAGAAACGCCTCATGGTAATAATTCAGTGGTAAACCAAGGAGGACAACCCAAACTGGGACAAGAGATGGTTCATTCTCTTCACAAAAATATGCCGTCCAATGAAATACCCTATAAGGCACACCATCAACATCACAAGACTCACGAGCAAAGGCATTCATGAAATCCTCTTCATTAGCAAACTGCATAAAAACATTTCGTGGCTTCCTCATAGAAGAAATCACAGGTTGATGAGCAAGATCCCATCGATTTTGAATAAAAGATCATATCACATCCAAGGAAGGCCTTTGACATAGAAACTTCAACACTAGAGAAAATTTAAACGGTTTAGCCGAAAGAGCAATTTCTTCTTTGGAAAAAACTACACATACATCCCCATCTACTACCTTCGGCGCACGCCATGGACCACCACATCCGGCAAAGGTTGAGGCGTCTGCACCACCATGTCAACAAACAAACGACCACGTGCAGCCGACACCATAAGCCCACCCAGGGCCCTGACGACAGCCATGCAAACCCTAGGAGCCCCTAGAAAGGAAACTCACAATCACCAAAATTGCCCGAAATTTGCAAAGCAAATTCAAAATCTGAAAAACTTTAATTAATTTATTTATTTATTATAAATATATGTTATTAATTTTGTTAAAATTATACAAAATTGTATTGTTTTGGCCTTCTATATAAAAGTCACATTAGGCTGCAATAACATACACATTATATACACTAATAAGCTTAAAAACTATGTTATTAGTTTTTGGATTATAGTTATATTTATAAATTTAAATTTACAATTTAAATAATATGACATTTTGGGTCCAAAAATAGGTTTTGGTCACTTTTGGACCCAAATATAATTGTTAGGCCAGTGAGCTATGAGTACTATTGGAGCAGATGGGGCGGGGCAGATGAGGTATTCGTCCCCACCCCTCGATATCAGGGCCGAAGGGTTGATGCCACCATTGCATGGGTGGGGGGTGGGGTTTGTACCCGCATAAGGGTCAACCCCACCCCTGCATGGGTGAGTATAGGGCTATAAGACTATTGATTCGAACTGGAAAAACACCTCAGACCGAATGGTTTGGTCCAGACCAAATCGGACCGAGATCGACCGAATGTGTATATATATTTAAATTTTTTTATATATAATACATTATTTTATGTATTAATTGTATAAGTTAATCATGTAATTTTTATCTAAGTGATCACCATTGAGCATAAAAAGTGTTAAATAATATATACTATCAACAAATATATCATATGATAAATCATGTTATTATATGTAGATATAAACTCTACTATCTACACCTAATTAAAGTAATTAGGTAATTGTTTTTAAGATACACAAGTTGCAAGTAAGCATGAAGAATATAATATATATACAATGAAATTATTTAATATTCATTGACCATATAAAATGTTAATATGCTATCAATTAACTAATAAATCATATGATGAATAATGTTATTATATGTAGATACATACACTACTATCTATGCATAATTAAAGTAATTAGGTCTTTTTTTTAAAGAAAATACCTAATTTGCATATTAGCATGGAGAATTTATGGACAATGAAATTAATTAATATACATTAACCATATATAAAATGTTAAAATTTTAATATAGGCCATTATTTATACTAAGTAGTAAGTTATAGTAACTATTACATCATAAATTGTTAAATATAATTATAATTAATTAGTTTTTAACGAGTTAGTCACATAATCCACATCAAAGAGCTTAATTTTAATTTTAATAATTTAATTAATTTTTTATATTAGTTTTTATGTCGAAAGACGAAAAAAAATGTTCATGAACTGAATCGGACCGATTAGACCGATATACAACGGTCTGGTCTATAGGGGTAATTGATTCAGGCCAATCCAGTAAAAATGATGAATCAAAATTTTCAGTCTGTGACTCTATGTACCAGACTGGACCGATTATACTCCTAGTCAGGTAGCACTCTTGAATGTTAGTGGGAAAAAAAAAATATTTCACAGCACCAAACAACTTGTGAAGGAGAGGCGGATTTTTTTTTTTTAATTTAATTTTCTTTAAAGAGAATGATACACATACACCTATTTTTCATAATTCTGTTTTAAATAATGAACATTTTTATAAAATAATTTATGAAAGTAATATTATTTTATAAAAATATCATTAGTTTAAAACATGATTATATACAAAAAAAATTTTAAAAAAAATTATACGTGTATCCTCATAAAGAATCCATTATAAATAAAACACATGATTGTGGTAACTGAAATAACAATTTTTTGACCACATTAAAATATCTCGCTCCTCGTACGAGAGCCATTTTGACTGAATAATTTATCTGTCGTAACTGACAATTTAGTGAAAAGATACGAGTAACTTGTCGTAACTGACAATTTAGTGAATGAAAAGATATAAGTAACTTGTCGTAACCGACAATTTATAGTGAAAAGATATAAGTAATTTTTAATTATTTTGCAGATGAAATCTAAAGCGCCTGTTCTAAAAACGAAAAACACTATAAATTTAGTGGTCGCTAACACGGATGGGTCTGTAATTTTGACAAATAAGGAGCGCAATATAGGACCAAACTTGGAAACAATATGGACCGCCCAGATCAAGAGAAAGAATGTTAAAAAATAAAAACTAAATAAATAAATAATAAAGTGCAAATATTAGAGAACGACTAAAACCGTAATTTTGATATCAAATCAGGGGCAAAAAGTCAGTAAAATCCAAAACGAAGCATCCTTTTATTTATCTTTTATTTATGAAAAATAATATTTACAGTTGTAGAGTACAAAAATATTATATATTCTTTTTTTAAAAAGTAAGTAAATATAAGACCAGATAAAAAAATTAATTTATTAATAATAGACTAGTTTGAGTGGCTTTGAAGAAAACTTACAAATAAAATTTCAAGAAAACTTCTACTTGTAAGAGCATTGGCAAACCATTTTCAAATCTAAAATTTGATTAAAAGTTTAGGTTTTGGCAAAAATCAAAGCCATTAGAGATATCAATCTATATTGAACTATACATTCTAAAGTCAAAATAATAATATAATATTATGTATTTTAATAATAATTTTTTATAATTTTTTTTATATTTTACAAAACACTCCATATATGAATTAATAATTTATTTTTACTTAAAATTATTATCTTAAACTATTTTTTCCTTCAACCTAATTATCCAACAAATACACACCAACTAAAGGAAGAGAAAAAAGGAAAAAAAAAAGTAAAAGGGCAACTGAACAGTAGAACTATAGAATAATAAAACTTGGAGAATATTTTTAGACTAAAAATATTGTTTTGGATATGAACAGTTGAACTCCAAATTTAGAAAATAGTTTAATTTTACTGTAACTCAAAAGTAAAGTATTGGAGTTTAGACTACTCTAATATAGATCACTTTAGTAAAATTTCGGCAAAATTTGACTAGGCAAGCATTTGGCCAAGCCATTATTAGTGCTCTAAAAGACCCTTACGTCGTTCTCACTAACAAACACGTAAATGCATAGAAAACAAGCAGATATCAAAAGAGTAACAGAATATAACGTGTACAAAAATGACTGATAAAATATCAATACGTCAATAAATACAAAACACTAGCTCTACGGTATATCATCTCCCTAAAGGGCACTCTACACCCATTGAGAGTGGGTCCGAAAAAAGTCATCAATAAGTACAATTTTTTTTTTTTTTACAGACAAGTGCTATAACTTTTTATTGTTTTAAATCTTGAGCACTTTTCTTCGAAGATTGAACTTTTAAGGTTATAAAGGTCATTTCAATCCAAAGGACTTGATCTCTACACCCCGATCCAAGACTCCGTTGTCACAATCTCAGTTTTTTTTAATGTAATCATATGTTGATGAAAACTGTTGATGCTCTTTTTGGTATGGCCGTATCTCAACGATGCAATTGACGGTCGTATTGATGTGGTGGATATGGTGTTCTTGTGTTCATACTAAAAGTAAATAATAAATTAAGGGTAGGAAATACAAATAAGAGCAAGATACACAGATTTATATGGTTCAACATAAAGTCTATATCTATAAGATTCTTGAGGGCAAATCCACTATACTTAATGATTTTTACGATGTTTTAAGATTTCAGGTACCTCTTAGTGTAAGAAAAAAATAAGAGAATACATGTAGACCGGTCCATCTGCTCCTCTTCAATAAACAGTCCTCCAATAGTTGGGCGCCACGTGCCTCACTTCTTCGTCTTCCATTCCATTCCATTCCCAAACAATCTCGACCCCCACACTCATCCCGGAGGCTATTCGACCCCCTAACAGAGCTCGATCCAAACGGTGGCATGGAGGGAGCTCGATTTCCAGAGAAAATTATGAGATCTCCACCCGTAAACCAAACTGATTTTCACTATTTTTCAAATTTACTAGTATTTTTTTGACTTTTTGATTTTGTAATACAACTTATTTTTTGTGAGATCTCGATCCCGAGCCACTATTTTTCAAATTTACTAGGTCTCCTTTTTTTGGCTATGAGATCTCGACCCCTAAACCAAATATTAGTTTGAGATACTAAGAATAAATCTATTAAATTTGCATTTGCAATCAGTTGTAGGTCTTTCTCATCTCTCTCACCAGTCCCCTTTCTAACTTCTTTCAAATTTATGCATACAAGCTATAATTTTTGGTTTAGGGGTATGCTCCTTTCACAATTTAAATAGAAAATTCTCAATACAAAATTCTCAATAAATGGTTGGGCGATGTTGTGTTAGATAGCTTCTTTAAGTGTTAATATGCTGCTTGGTTGTAAGTGTTAATGTAAACTGGTGAAGAAGAAAGAGGAGAAACTGATTGGAAGCCACAGAAAATGCGATGCACAGAAAGTGTTTGGTAAAAGTTCTAAGAAGAAAAATTATGTTCAAACTGGAGAAAATTTATGATCAAACTATCGATTTTACATTGTATTAGCGTTGGCATGGGTCTATTTGGATGAAATACACATGCAAACATGTAGTTGTGCATATGTTGCAAAATCTAAGTTATTGATTCTGAGTTATGCCTTGACTGAAATATGTTAATGTAAGTGTTAATGTAGCACTGAGTGTTAACAATCCAAGTGTTAATGTAATTGTGCATATGTTAAACTGCCAATATGTCAAAATATATATATATATTTTTTTTTTGCACCTAAACTCCAGTTTCTTTTATGCACCTAAACTGCCAATATGCACTGCACCAACATCAAAGTAGTTTATAAACGCTAGCTAGCTCTTGCATGAATATTAATTCTTTTTTAAATCAATCATAAATCTTGCAAACCTATTATTGTTTAATTGGAATAGTACTACCCCAGTAAGTAATTCAAATATGCTGACTTTCAAACCCAATATATGCATGATCTCCAAGGTATATACAGATGGTCCCTATGATTTTCGTGCATACATACGCATAAATATTAATTATATAAGGGCCAGCCCGCTAAGCGAAAGCTTGAATTGGCCGATCATCATGGAAATCAAGGATTAAGTACGCATACAAGGAGTAGTCAAGGACCATGATATATGAGTAGTGATACACCCACAACACTTTGTACAACATATTGTACAATAGTGTTATAAAGTAGGGGTATTTTTATAAAATATTGTTACACTTTATAAGATGATTTACAAAAATATCTCCATTTTATAACACTGTTGTACAATATGTTGTACAAAGTGTTGTGGATAAATCATTTTTCATGATATATATATATTTAAAAGCTACAGATAGTATTCATAGGCCTTGAGTAGCTGATACTGCATGCCACAGATAGCATTCATTGGGAAAACGAACATGGTAGTTTTTTTTTTTTTTAACCTAAACTGCCAATATTCACCCAACATGCGAGGGTTTTTTTTTTTTTTTTTTTCCCCAGCGTGCTAGTTCTTTTATGCACCATCTTCCGTTAGCATTGTTAAAATTGATGACTTTTCAATATGATGACAGTCAAGATAAAGATCGGGCTCTCATTCTGGTTCAAGTTCTTAGACTACAAGAGAGGAAGACAAAAATACCTTGGAGAGACCACTTTGCTATTGTGGCTGCCAAGCGAAGTTACTTATTTCTAGAAAACCTAATAGTTTTGGTAGAAGATTTTACAATTGTCCAAACTATAAGATGGGTAAACAATGTGAATTTTTTGAGTGGATTGATCTTCAAAAAGAGCAAAACAGTTGTTGTAAGACGGCCTTGGAGTTAGCTGAACGGAGGAACGACAGGGTACTTAATGAGCAGCTACACATCGAAGAATCCAAATTTAAAACAATGGATAAGAAGTACAAGGGAGTCTTGAAAGTGTTAATCTTGTCATAGTTATTTTTTATAATAGTTTGTGGTGTAATTGTTATATATCCAGAAAATTATAATGTATCTCAGTCAGTGCTACGACTCATGTAACCCGTTGTACTTTAATGTAATGACTACTTTTTTAATGTAATGACTACTCATCACAATATGTTTACTTATCTCGGTGTAAAGTTGCTTTGGCATCACAACATTTTGCTTGAATTCAAATGTTCAATTTCAAAGAAATACAAGATGTCTGTAAAAAAAAAAAAAAAAAGTTTAATTTCCATGTTTGGTTACAATTAACAATATGGCTCCAAAAGTTTTATTTAGCTGCCTCGAATACCTAATTCAACTTCCCCTCGTCTGACTCAAAACCCTTAGCTTCTCTTCGTCTGACTCAAAACCCTTAGCTTCTCCTCGCCGTTCTCAAAAACCTTCCTGGACATTGATGCACAAAGGATTCGAATGTCAATTATTTTGTATAGGTTTCAATCCAAAGCAATCAATACATAAATGGAGCACATATTTATTAATTTTCTAAAGCAATCAAGATATAACTAAAGAGAAGAGGGAATATATTCAAATTTGCACTCTGAATCCAAGTGTTCCGATATGTTGTCAATTGTTGGCCCAAAATTCCTACAAAAATAACAACAAACTTTATTAACTTCTTTAATTAAAAATCAATCAAATACAAATAACTACAAAGTTACTAGACATTTCTAAAGGACAATTATTTTTAGCATGTCCCTCATTCTTGTAAATGCTACAACGTCTTTTCTTTGTTGATTGTGTTTCCTTTGGGTTCTTCGCTCTCAAAGACTTTGGGCGCCCTTTCGTGGGCACCCGTGGAGGATCCTGCACTCTTTGTGAAAAGTTCGATATAACTTGACTTCTAAATATTTGGTCATCATTGGTGGGCACTGTTTGTGAACATTCTACATGATCTTTCATTGCAAGCAACTCTTTGTGAATCTTCTCCAAAGTAAGTTTGAAGTGATTGTGTTTTTCAACTGACTTTGATGCAAATTCGACAATGTCATAAAGTTGTATCTTACTTTTTCTCATCGTAGGCTCATCTTGTCCTTGCCGCAATTGGTGATCAGAACATGGTATGTCGGGATTAGGTCAACTCTTAGCATTAATAGTCCATCTATTTAAAACATAATGCTATGGCAATATATTTAACTTCGTTTTCTTGCAAAAAACACACAAGATGTGCCTACAAAGAATTCCCATAAACTCCCACATATGGCATGGACATGTAGTATGTCCTTCATCGCCCTCCAATGTCACATGTAGGGATGATCTCGGTCCAGTTCGGTCCGGTCCCAAGGGATTCTGTGGGCTGGATTGGACCTATTCGGTCCAAGGATTTTCCACCCTGGACCAGTCCGAGTAATGTATAGGATCGGTCCGGTCCGGTCGGTCTGGACCATGCCTAAAATGGGCCATTCAGCCCAAAAATAAAATCTGATTTTTTTTTTTTGCCTAATTTCAATTAATTATTTTAGGCCCATTTGAAATTTTGTACATTTTTTAGTTAAAAATATTTTTTTTTTTTAAAACTTGATCTTGAAAAATACAATGATAAAAGAAAACTAATCTATATAAAAAAGTAGAAAAACCAAAAAAAAACCACAAAAGTTATTACAAATTACAACTCAAAACTCTCTCTAAGATACTGCAATGTCCACATGTAGACACTAATATTAAATAAGTTAACAACATAACATATAATCTGTAAACTTTAAATGGGTACATGGCATGAAGACCATATTTTTCAGCAATATGAAGATATTTCTGCACAGAGAGAGAGGTATAGAGGAATTAGTCTGTAGAAAGTCTCGATAGAAAATTGCAATCATATTTGGTCTTTAATCTACCCCACTATATGAAATTAGCTCAATGATAAAATCCAAGACCAAAAATGATAACCAACAATCTTCTCATTTCTTTAGTTTTTAATCAACATTGGGTGTAGGACCAGTAGGCATTGAATTTGACACATCTATAAAATCAGCAAAGTTTGGGTCCCCAACAAGTTCTATCTATAAAAATTTAAAACAAAATAAGTTAAATAAAGTTACATAACATGGAAGATAAAACAAAATAAACCACGAAAGATATCAAAGGTAATTTTATTACATACCCATATCTAGCTGCTTCTCAAATTCATCCACTTCATCCACTAAAGTCCTAAAGCTTATTGGAGTAGAAGAAGAACGAAGCCAATTTTGTGCACATATGAGACCCTTAACAGTCATTGGATTTAAACTATTTCAAAAAGGGTCAAGTACACGACCTGCAATGCTAAATGTAGATTTAGAGGCCACAATAGATACCGGTATTGCAAGTATATCGCATGCAACCTTTGAAAGTACGCGATATCTAACTAAATTCACCTTCCACCAAGTTAGAAGGTCAAAACTATCATCTTGATCCTCACATCTTTTAGCTAGATATCTATCAACATCTGACTTACTTTTCAAACTGTCTTCTAACTATAACTGTTGGTTAAATTGGGCCATTAAATGTGTCTTTTTACTTGTCATCTTGTCAACTGAAGGACCTATTTCTTCATTTGGGGAACTTGCGCGCTGAGAAGAATGCCCTTCTTCATTTTTCCCGTATGCCTCATACATGTAGATAAATGCATTTCTCACATTCCAACTGAAATCAATTTTTTTTTTTGCATGATCATGTGCATACATTTGTCCCAACCCAAAATCAAGATATCACATCTTGTGGCGAGGATCAAGAAGAACGCCAACATAGAATAACATATTTTGATTTTCTAAGTTCTTCCAATACTTTTCAAACTTTCTCTTCATATTTGTGGCCATTAATCCCACCACGGGGTTTCGTTCTTCACACTCCATATTAATGGCATATTTAATAGTAACCAACTCTGGAAAAAAAGTATTGCAAGTTACATATTCACCCCCCGAGAAGCGTAAAGTTGCATCATGAAATAATTGAAGAAACCTCAGAAACAACTTTACCTTCTCCCAATAGGATGCATTGAGAGGCCCTAACTTCTTTGACTCTCCTATTCACCACTTGGTCCACATCTTCATCATCGACATCATCATCTCCAATACTACCAAGGAAACATGGATCTTTTTCCTCCAACCGACCAAAATCCTTGAAGCCCTCTTCAACATAAGATACGTGTAGTTCCACCTAGTCGGTACATCGAAGCAAATTTGGCTTTTGGATTGAATCTTTTCCAACCCCATGCATTTCTTAAATGTACTCCACCTTTGAGGGGAAGATTTAACATACTTCACAACACCCCTCACCTTGGCAATAGACTCATCATATTCTTTCAACCCTTCACGAACGATTAAGTTCAAAATGTGAGCACAACATCGAACATGCAAGAATTCATGTTCCAAGATCGTGTCTCCCCTATACTTGATTTTTTTTTTCAAATAAGAAATGGGCTCATTATTTGAACTTGCATTATCAAGAGTGAGTGCAAGTATTTTGGTCGCCCCCAATCATGCAAACACATCTCTATGCCCTTACCAAGTGTATCACCCTAGTGATTTTCAACCAAAAAAGAGGAAAGAATCCTCTTGTGTAACTTCCAGTCATCATCAATAAAATGTGATGTGAGACACATATAATTTAAGTTTTGCACGGATATCCATGTATCCGTAGTGAGGGAAATTCGCTACCCTCGAAGAGCATTTCTCAACTTTTCTTTTTCTTTCAAAAACAAATTAAAGCAATCCATGACAAACGTCATACATGATGAAATCCGTATCCACTTAGAGCAAACTACAAGTATAAACTTCCTGAAACCCTCCCCTTCAGCATGCCTAAAGAGCAACTTATCAAGAATAATCATATCTGCTAAGGCTTGTCGACAAGCCTCAACACCAAATGCAATAGGCACAAGTCTCCCACTACCACTACCACTTCCTCCCTCCACCTTCCAAAGTATACTCGTCTAGGATTTATCCGTTTTCTTAAACAGACATTTCTTACATTGATGCTCAATATGATACTTCATGTTTTTCGTACTATTGGTCTTCATATCACATGCATACGAAGCACCACAATAATGACATGCAGCCCTAGGTTTACTTGGATCACCTTTTGATATGATTGTAAAGTGATCCCAAACAAAAGATCTAACTTTACCTCTTTGTGACCCACCAACTGATTTATCACTTACATTGGATGGGGGTGGTGGTGAGGGTGGAGACATGTCTTGGGTTGACTCTTACACATCATTTGTAGAAGACTCCATCTACAAAAATGGAGTGATCATTTTAAAGCTAATTGGTAACTCAAATGAATTGAATCATAAATGTAAGAATCTTAAGAGACATAAAATTTTCGGCACTTAGGAGAGAAAAAAAATATGATAATGTTCTTCCAACAAAATCAAACCAAGCATGGAGATTCAATCAAACCAAGCATCAACAAAGTTTCTGTCAATCACAGATTCACAGGTACACTTCAACAATCATACAAGTTTTTTTTATAGAAGTGCATATTACTCCAACAATCATACAAGAAAAATCCTACTTTCTTCATTCGCAAGCACACATCAAAGTTTTTTTTTTTTGACCATTTAAAACTCCACTTCTTTCTAGATTTATACAGCATTAGTCATTTTTTTTAAATAAGTTTAGATATAAATATATATATTTATTTATTTATTTATTGGTAGCTAGCACTGATTGGAGGGTGACGAGGATTGCCATTGCCATCAAAGATCAATTAGCTGACTCATCATGATTAGACCCACACGTATTCAAAACTCTCAAAATTAATGCACCCCAAAATCCAGAATTTTTATTTCAGGTCTACGAATGGGATTGATCATGATGTGCCCTACTTGATCCAGACCCTTGTGGGGATGCCAATTGGCCTAGACATCCCGCCACCACCGCCATCACTTTTATTTCCTCCACTTTCTTATTAGTTTTAATAATGAAAAAAAGAATTATGTCTGGAAATCTCACACAATTAATATACTATTGATATACAAATCTGATACATTAATCAAATTAAAAGATACTAATTTTTTTATATAATAATAATGACTTAAACAGTAAATGGTGAATTTTTTTTTTTTTTTATGAGGATAGTGGAGTACATGATTTTACTCTTAAATAATTCGTTGTAGAATATGCATGATTTGGGCCTAGTTTCTGTGCTTAATTAGGTTTACTCGCAGCACTTGCACACCAAATTAGCATCAGATATATATAAATATATATTTAGAGCAAGTGGGTAGAATTTATTTGCACACAAGTTGGATAATTAAGATTTAGCACTTGAACACAGTTATTTGAAAGCACATCAAGGTGGCCGGCACTTCAAAAAAAGAAAAGAAAGAATATTAATTCAACGACTCTTTAAATCGCAATCAGACCAACAAATATTGCAACAAATCTGTGAATGATGATTACCAATCGGGGAGGGAGGGACTACTAAGTGGCTGTGAGCCTGCTGTGACGGAGAGGACGAAGGGTGATCGCAGCGCTTAGGATTTTCGAGGGAGAGGAATTGGGGAATCTTGAAAAGTGGAAATAAATGGGGGGAGACCGAAGACGCCAGGTTATTACCTAAAACGGCGTTGTTTGGTTCGAAATTGGACCCAAAAGACGCCGTTTTAGGGACGATAATTGAAAAACAAATAACTGGGTATCCATTTCACGCAACCCAGTTATATTTTTGGCTTGCAGTGACTAAAACGGCGCCATTTAGATCCAATTTTGTACCAAACAACGTTGTTTCTGGGAAGGCAGCTCACATGTATTTTTTTGTGATTCTTTTATCTTTTTGGAACATAAAATTAATTAAAAAAATATTTAAATTAGTAAAATTAAAATTAAAGAAACTATTTAATGTGGATTTTTTAATTAACTCATTAAAAAAATTAATGATAATTATATTTATGATGTTAAATGTTAATTCCTAATTTGTTACTAGTTTAGAGTCTTAGAGTATGTCAATGACTCAAATTCAATCTATTATAAATATTATAATTTATGATTCTATGAATCTATGATTAATAAATTTGTAATATGATTAATAAATCATTGTATTAGCCTATAAACCTATTAGGTATATATAGTTATAATTTATAGTGATATTAATATTATACTATTATACATATATTATGCTATAATCCTATAACTCTTATAAGATATTAATATATACTAATACCATATATTATACTATTATAGTGTTACTGTTACTACTACATATAGATTTATAGTGTGTGTATATATATTATACTAATATAGTGGTACTAATACTATATATTATATAATAATACATTGATATAAATTATTACTAATACTATTATTACTATATACTATATTAATAATTTAATAGTGATATTAATACTATATAATAATATATGGTCATAATCTCATAGACTCATAGTGATATGGTCATTAGTCATAGACTCATAGTGATATTAATAATTTAATACTATATATAGACAGTAGACTTATAGACATATAGTGATTTAGTTATAATTTATAATTATAGCCATAGACTATAATGATTTAGTTTAGTTATAATCATATTGATGATGTTAATTATTACTTTATTACTAACTTAAAGTATGCTAATGCATAATGAGCCATATACAACTTTTAACATTTTGTATATGAAGCAATAAGCATAAATAATTTAATTATCCATATATATTACATCCATAACTAAGAAAGATACATACTTAACATACTATTATAAATAAGCATAAAATATTTAACTATACATACTAGTATAAATTTATAAATTATACATATATTATAATATATATAACTCTTAATACTTAATAGTATTAGTAATACATTAAAGAATATATTAATACATTGATACTAAATATATATAGTTATAGACTTATAGTGATTAGTTATTATAAATCATGATTATTATAACTATATAATAGTATTAGTATAAAGTATTAGACTATTAGTAATATAGTATAGCTATATATTAATAATATTAGTATAAGTATAACTGTATAACTAATACTCTTCTTGAAAATTCCATTCAAATTTTCGTCGAACGTTTTTACCCTTTTTCTCTCTACATGAAAATTAAGGTTGCTAATCGTTCTTGCTTGGGTCTCCACGGCTGGCTGCATGGCAGCACCAGTCAGCCTTCCTTTGCCGATCTGGTGGCTGCTGTCCCCCAACCCGTCCCTGAGATGGTACTTCCGCATAATGTTCCGAAGGTGCTAGACGGTGAGACATACTTCCAATTTACATGTGAAGAGATCACAAAGTTTGCGGAACCATTCCATTATTGGGTGATCTTGAAATTTCTGAAGCAACACCCCTCTCTTGATGCTGTTCGCTTGTTTATACACAATCGCTGGGGTCTTTCTGCTTCCCCGGTTGTATCTTCCATGTGACGGCCTAGGAATGTTTTCATCTGTATGGTTAATGAAGCAGACTTCACAAAGGCTTTGTCGAGGGACGTATGTGAGATCAACGGAATATTCTACTGGGTGTTTAGATGGACTCCGGACTTCAAGGATGAGGATGAGCCTTCTCGGGTACTAGTTTGGATCTCCCTTCCGGGACTCCCACCTAACTTTTACAGTGAAGCAGTTTTTAGTATCCTCATGGCCCCTATCGGCACTTTCATCCGTCGGGATAATTCGACACGCTCTGCTATGCAAATGGATGGGGCGTGGCTTTGTGTTGAGGTTGATGCTGCCAAAGAACCTCTCTCTCATTTTTGGATTGGAGCACTGGGGTTATCATCCAATAGGAAGCACGAAGTTGTTTATGAAACACTTCCTGCCTACTGCTGTAAATGCCGAATGCAAGGCCATAATTCCAAGACTTGTCGAGCTGATCAAATGGTGAAGATGGAAAAGGCAATAGCAGGGAAAAAGGGGCAGAAAGAGTCGGATGTGGTTCCTGAAAATGGTACTGTGACGGCTCCTGAGATAGTTCCTGAGAAGGTCCCGAGTGTAGTTGTGAGTCCGAGTTCAAGTAATATCGTGGTCCCAAGTGTAGCTGTCCAGAGTGCAGTTGAGAATTCTGTTATTGAGCCAACGAGAGTTATTTCACATCAAGATGAGGGATTGGAGACTAACGTGTCTATGGTGCAGGTTGTTACCGCTGAAGGGGACCTACTTATTCCTAATACTACTGTGATCTTGGATGTTGTTGGGATAATGAGACGTAGCAAGGAAGTTGTTGTTATATCACAACCTATGGATATTGTTGAGTTCTCTATCCATCATACGGTTTCTGCTGGTTGTGCATTGCTTGAGGTCACGCGTGTTAGTGCAGGCCAGGAAAGTGAGGTGGCTGCAGTGGTTTCAGATGATGAACCAGATGAGGAGCAATCGGAACCAGAACCAGAACAGTTTGTGGAGGACTTTGTTTCTGAACCGGAACCAAATCTCCATCCTGAAGTTTTCCCTCAAGAGAAAGATTACTCCACAGAATCTGAGCTCAAGGAAGGTAAAAGAAAATATAAGAGGATAAGTTTTGTTAAAATGAGAAGTTCTTCTCAGGTTCTTGCTCGTTTCTCTAATCTCTCTCAATGATTGATCCCATTTTTATTTGGAACATTATGGGAGTTGGGACCTCAAAAGGTAGATTAAAAAAATTGCTTGGTAAGTTGAGACCAAAAATTGTTGCTTTGTTAGAACCTTTTCAAAATCTTGATGTTGCTAGGAGATTGGGATGAGTTTTGAAATTTGACAACTTTACTTCAAATGAGGGGGGCAAAATTTGGATTTTTTGGGATAGCACTCTAGAGGTGAGGTTGGAACATATGGGTGGGCAATTTGTTTCTCTCAAAGTAGGTGAGGGTGCGGAAAAGTTTTTGCCCATGGTCATTTATGCAAAATGTACTATGGAGGAACAGCGAGTTTTGTGGGATGATCTGAGTTTACAAAATCTGGGCTTAGATCCGTGTATGTTTGTTGGTGATTTTAATATTATCAGAAATGATTCAGAGAGACGAAGAGGTAGGCCTCGACCTCTATCAACTATGGAAGATTTTAATAACTGGATTCAGCATAGGGGTTTGACTGAAATGACATCAAAGGGAAATGCTTTCTCTTGGTGTAATGGACAATATGGCCTTGCTCGCTCTTGGGCACGGCTGGATCGTGTTTTGATGGATGCCTCTTTTCTTTCGATATTTTCTAATGTTATTTGTTCTTATTTCCCTTGTTCTACTTCAGATCATGCTCCTATGTTTATAAAGTTCAAGCAAGACCCTTTCTCTTATGGTCCTGTTCCTTTTCAGTTTCAACAAATGTGGGTGGAACACCATAATTTTCTGAATTGTGTTCGGCAAGCCTGGTTATCTCGAAAGGGTGGTTTAGCCATTCAGAATTTGGTTATGAAGCTCAAATAGACTAAGGTTGCCTTGCGGGAATGGAATAGAAGGGTCTTTGGTTATACTTTGGGCTGGATTACTGCTCTGGAAAATTAGGTTGAAGAGCTTGAGCTTCAGGCTCAATTAAATTGGGATGAAAATCTTGATAAAGAGTTGTAGGTGGCTAATGCGGATTTGGCAACTTGGCAGCATCGGGAAGAAATTCAACTGAATCAAATGGCAAAGCTCAAATGGGTAGTGGATGGTGATAGGATCTCTAAATTTTTTCATGCTTGCCTTGCCATGAAAAGACGTAAGAGGGTTTTAGAGATGCGGTCGAATGATGTTGTGTTTGAGTCCCCAGAGAGTATTCACCAATGTGCAGTTGATTATTTTTCATCCTTTCTCTAAGGTGAGCCGCGGGTAGAGCAACCTATTTTTGATGGTCTTATTGATCCAGTTATTTCTGTGGAGGAAAATGCCTCCCTTGTTAGTGCGCCTTCTCTAGATGAAGCATTTCCTGCTTTGTCCTCAATTCCAATTAACAATGCTCCTGGTTCTGATGGCTTTGGTTCTGGTTTTTATTAGAGTTACTGGGAGGTAGTTAAAAATGATTTGTGGAAGGCTGTGTTGGAATTCTTTTCTCCTAAGGCTCTCTAAAAGTTTTTTACAGCTTCTTTTTTGGTGCTAATTCCTAAGGTGGACTCTCCAACAGGTTTTTACAAGTTTTGTCCCATCAGTCTTTGCTCCGTTTTTTATAAAATTTGCTCCAAGAGTATTGTGAATCACCTAACTGGTCTTTTGCCTCGAGTGGTTTCTTTGAAACAATGATCATTTATCCCAGGTAGAAGTATCTTTGAGAATATAAGTCTCACTCAGGAAATGGTGCACTCTATTAATAAGAGGAATCATGGTGGCAATATTATGTTAAAAGTAGATATGGCAAAAGCTTATGATCGTGTGGATTGGAATTTTTTGATTAAAATCATGTTGAGTTTTGGTTTCTCACCTCAATTTTGTGATTTGATCTTCTTTTGTATTTCTAGCCCCTAGTATTCGGTTATAATGAATGGGACTATAAAAGGTTTCTTCCCGAGAGGTCGTGGCTTTCAACAAGATGATCCACTTTCTCTTTATTTGTTTATTATCCAGCAGGAGATTCTTTCCCGTATGATTCACCGGAGCGTGGTTGAGAATAGATTTGGTCATTTTCATCATGCCCGAGGTACTCCTATTATTTCACATTTAATGTATGCTGATAATGTGGTTATTTTTTCTAATGGGTGCCAAAGATCGGTTCAGGTGCTTATAAGTATTCTGGGTCAATATGAACGTTGGTTGGGTCAATCTATAAATAAACAAAAGTCCACTTTATATTGCTCGAATAAAATCTCCCCTGCTCGTAACGAGCGTCTTCTCCATAGCACTAGTTTTATGGAAGGGCATTTTCCGTTCAAGTATCTTGGTGTGCCCATTATTCTGGGTCGTCTTAAACAATTACATCTTGAAGACATGGTGAACAAAGTTAGGCAAAAACTCAGTGGCTGGAAAATGCAGCTACTGTCTTCTGGTGGGAAACTGGTTTTGTTACGTCATGTTATTTTGAGTATGGCCCTTCATCTATTTGTTGTTTTATAGGTCCCTCAAGCAGTTATCAACAAGATTCATCAGATGATGAGCTCATTCTTTTGGAGCGAGACAAATGGAAAAAATAAGATGAAATGGGTTGCTTGGAATCACATTTGTAGGCCTGTGGTTGAAGGAGGCCTAGGGTTAAGGCTTCTTCAGGATACTCAAACAGCCTTGCATATGAGGTTTGCCTGGAATCTTCTACAAGGTAATTCTCTCTGGGCAAATTTGGGCTCAAAACCTTGGTTCCTTATAAATGATGACAAAGGTTCGAGATTTTGGAAAATGATTGTTCGTTGCATGCCTTTGGTGTTGAATAATTCTAAATGGAGAGTTAGAGAAGGTGATATTTATTGCTGGTATGATAAACGGCATGATAATGGTCCATTGATTAATGAATTGCCAGCCTTGGGTCAGCCTTTATTGAAAATTAAAGAGTGCCGTCTGTCAGACAACTGGGATGTGAATCTGTTGGAGAACTTGGTTGGCTTGGAGAATGTTGATGAGATTCTAGTCTCTTTATCTGGTTCTAATTCGGGAAAGGACATCCTTGTCTGGACCCATTTCGAAACAGGTATGTTTTCCACTAAATCTGCATGGCATTATATTAGAGTCAGGGGATCCTCTCTTGATTGGCATTCTTGGATCTGGCATAAAAGTCTTCCCTTAAAAATGTCTATTCAGTTTTGGAAGGCTTGGCATAGGGCTTTGAGTGTGGATGATAGGTTGCGTCGTATTGACATTCCAAGTGTTACCAAATGTGAGTGCTGTCATACAAGCAAGTTTGCGTACCAATCTGCGTACTAATACTTACCTTCATATTCTAAATTCAAATTAGTACTGTTTTCAATAAAGTCTACTTTCTGACCAATCATATTGAATGGGTGCACGTATTAGTGTGTAGAATCGCTTACAATTAAATTTTTCTAGACATTAATCATGTTCTCTTTGAGGGATATTTTCCTAAAAAAATATGGGTTTTCTTTTGTAATCTCTTTGGACTTCCTCTTGGTAGTAATTGGAAACACCAAGTCTCCTCTTGGTTCCGGCGTGCAAAGTCCTCCTCTCAGGTGGGTGTTATAATTGGTCTTATGTTTGTCATTGTTACCTGGAGACTTTGGAGGAGAAGACGTCTAGCGCGTATGGAGGGCACCTTGAAATCACATGAAACTGTTGTTAAATCTATTTCGGTATGGATTGGGTCCTTTGGTCAGGTGATTAATAATTATTACAATTTATCTTCTCTCGATGGCATGATCCTTGATACCTTACATATTAAACCTTCTCCTTTGAAAGAGAGGCGGTGCAAGGTAGTCCAGTGGCACAAACCCCCTTTAGTGTGGTTTAAGTTGAATACGGATGGTAGTAGTCTTGGTAACCTGGGTTCTTGTGGTATTGGTGGTGTTATTCGCAATGATACTGGAAGGCTTGTGAAAGCTTTTGCCTCTCCCATTGGTATTGGTTTCAATAACAAAGCGGAATTTTTTGCACTTCTCAATGGGATGCAGTTGCGTAAGTCCCTACAACTTTTCAATGTGATTGTTGAGGTTGATTCGATGGTCATTATTTCTTGGTGGCTTAGAGGGCGGTGTGGGATTTGGTACTTGGAGGATTATTGGGAAGAGATTGTTGGTCTGGCTCAATCTATGAATTGTCATTTTCAGCATATTCTTTGTGAAGGAAACAAAGTGGCGGATTGGTTGGCTAAAGATGGTGCTAATGGTGTCACTTCAGACTATACTATTAATTCCATAATGCCTTAGGGCCTTAAAGGCTTGTTACGGCTGCATATGTCTGGGTTGCCTTCGTTAAGATGTTATTCTTGATTCCATTTTTTGATTCTAATCTTTTTTGCTTTTCATTTGGTCATAGGCTTGGTTAAAGTCTTTTCCTAACTTAGTTACTTTGATTTTTTTTATTATAGTCCTTGTTTTCTGTTACCACGATTTTCCTTCTCCATAAGCGAGAGTTTTATTAATAAATTCCGGAGGGCGTCACTATTGGACAAGTGATTGCCCACTCTTTGATTAAAAAAAAAATTGTATAACTATAGTCTATAATTATAATATAATATAATTATTTATTAGTTAGTGATAGGATTAGGTTAGATGAAAATTATATAATTAATTATATATATAAATTATAAAACATGTATTTTTTTTATTTACAGTCGGTCTGGTCCGAAAAACCCCTAGACCATGGATCGGACCGAATGAGCTCGATCCTACAAAATTCAAACTGAGATCGAACGGGACCAGTCCCGGTTTGGACCGAATTGGCCAATCCAGTCAGTCTTTCCTGTCCGGACCGCTCGATTCTCACCCCTAGTCACGTGGTAATGAGGTGTTTCTTTACCATGGGTTGTCACTTCGTATGTCTTGGCCTCACCACTCACATACAATTTTTTTGCTTGGTATCGTAGACTATTAAACAGCTCATCTTGGAAGATCATGATCGCCTGTATAGATTTTGTCCGTACATCCTTCTCTTTCTCTTTAAAGTAACGTGCATCTATAGCTTTCTCATACTAATGCACAAAGTCACTAACCATAGTGCTTGAACAAACATAATCTTCAAAAAATTTGTTCATTCTTTCACTTCTCTAAGTTTTTGACATACCGGTACAAAATGTCTAATGCAAGTAGGCCGGTACCCATTTATCCCGTCGGCTGTAAAGATTTTGCAGCCAAGCATTTTCTCCTAGGTCATACTTCACCACAATCAAAACTTATTATTGCTCGAACTCATCAGTAGTAATTGTCTCATGTATGCAATGATGAAAATCTTTTTGAAAGTCTGAAAATTTGTTGTATACATGGGCCAAGTTTTAGAGAAATTTTTGTAAATGTGCCACAAGCACAACCTATGAGTTGTATTCGGGAGTTCCTCTACAATTACAAGGAGCCATTGCCTTGTCATCATCGACAATTATCGTTGAAGGGGCACGCCTAAGTATTGCCTCTTGCCATGTTCTCAATAACCATGTATATGATTCCACCATTTCATTAATTAACAAAGCACCACCAAACATTATGGTCTGATGATGATGATTAACTCTAAAAAATAGCACAAATGACATCTTATAAATATTGGTCAGGTAAGTGACATCAAATGTAACAACATCCCAAAAATATTGGTATGCAGCTCTTGATCTTGTATTAGCCCAAAAACAACTTCCCATACACCTATCCTTGCCAACTTGCATGGAGAACACAAATTCAGGTTCTTTGAGTTGTTGATCAAGAAAGTATGAATATAACCTTTGTGCATCCCACTCTTCAAATATTTTTCTCCTTTTGCTTCCCAAGTAATTTTCTACATTCTTCCCAATACAACTGACATTAAATTCACCATATGAATCTTTATTCAACACCGATATTATCTTTTTTGTCGGTACACCAGACTCATTCAAAATTATAATAAGTTTTTTTGGACTTTAGTAACTCCTCTATGTCTATGAAGGAAACTAGTACTTTTTAGTGTAAGTAGAATATGATTATGTCTAACTACAAACTTGTTGACTGTCCATTTTTTACCATCTTTGTTTATTCTCATTGTTGCCTTACATCCAATGTTTGTCTCAGTGGGTTCAAGGATTATTCGATCTGTGTCTTTCCGGCTTACTCTCCGAAATCCTTCCCTTGTGCAAACACAGTCTATTGCACAAAGAGTTTTATAATCTTTCAACAATCGAGTATGATTAATTCGGATTGCGAATCCTTGTCACCTTGCATATGCCTTGTAAAATGCTTAGACGTCTTTGACCTCCTCAAATATCATACCAATGAATGGCTCTAACGGACCACTATTTGAAGAGGGAATCACACTCACTCTATCTTCGACATTGTCACTATTTTCAACATTCACATCACATTGAATGTCTTCACTTTCAGCCTCAAGTTCATCATTATCAATATTATAAATTGGTTCGTTCCATACAAAACCACATAATCATAAATTCATTAGTTATGAAAAATCACCAAAATACATATGCAAGATGCTTATTAAAACATGGACTCATGTAAAGAGCACAACAAATGGGTCAAGGAGATATTCTATAATCTCAGCATCTGACTAATTCACTACACCCTAATACACAAGTAAGTTATTTTATTATGTATTACACACTTGGACAAATAAAACTCCCGAATGAACAACCGTTAGTTGCTGACGAACTATGGTGGGCGACAGACGGACTAATGGTGGCATAGTGGGCGACTAAATTACAAATGAAAATCGGGTTGTAATTTGGAGTAATCGGTGTTTGCGAAATCGGCCAAGGAGGACAACAACGGCCTTAAGGTGGTGGACTGGTGGCGGTGGAAGCTGGTGGCGGATGTTGGTGGTGGTGGTGGTGGTTTGCTTGGCTTTGGTTTTGGACGCACACGGGCTAAGCTGAAGTCAAAGATGAACTGAAGTGTTTTGCAATTCTATCCCATGCGCACGAGTCTAGCCTGATTATGGTGTAATTTCTGAGGTGTCGCCCAACTATTGGAGGGCTGTTATTCCTTAAAAAACGGATTGATAGCTTAGAAGCGGCTTTGATAAAATAATACAATAGAAGTTGAAGACCTTTTTATTTAGAGGAAAAAGGTTTTATTTAGAGGAAAAAGGACGAAGATATATCTCTAGAGTCCAAAAAAAGAATATAGAATAAACCCCCAAAGAAACTGATGGTGTCTAGAGGAAAATCCTCTTTTATTGAGCCATCTTAGAAGTGATTGATCTATTGTCAACTTTATGTCCCTTTCACATTTTCTCTTTACGTGTCTGACTTCCTTACTTTCACCTCCTTCAACCTTTGTCTTTCTTTTTTCTTTCTTTTTTTTTAACTTCCACTTCTAGTGATCATTTCTTAACATGCTGGGCCTGGTTCATTTTCTCCCTAACAATAACAATTATGTTTAGTGGAAGGTTCATGTAATGAGTGTTTCTTAAGTTCTTTAGAAGAAAGTATCCCGTTTTCTACTCAAATGCCCAATTACTACTTCAATAGTTATGTAGTCCAAACATGATTTGAATGAGTGTTAGGCAAGGATATTATTGATGAGTCACTGAATGGTAAAATAAGCAAGTCACTAATTGGCAAAATAAGCAAATAAGCGTGGGGGATCGAATGTTATATGTATAGAAAAACCCTTTAAAAAAAAAAAAAATTTAAGAACAAAATAACTTGTAAAATTGACTCTTTATCAATTTTTGTTTGAACAACAACATTATATATTATCAATCTAAAAACTAACAAAGAATTATATATCATGTTTGTTGTACTCTTTTTTTCTTATACATTTGGACTTTGTAAATAAGATAAGAGAAGTATTACAATCATAAAAAGATTCTATAAAAATAAATTCATAAATTAACATAACTTTATATGATACTTTAGATCTATTTTATAATAAAAATAGTTTTATAATCTAATTTCACTTCTCAGGTTTGGATAGTGTGATGAAGAGATAAGATGAAATATTTTTTAATGAGTTGAATAAAATATTATTAGAATATTATTTTTTAATATTATTATTATTTTGTGATTTAAAAAATTCTAATTATTTATTATATTTTATGTAAAAATTTAAAAAAATTATAGTGATGAGATGATATAAGATAAAATAAAATAAAATAATAAGATTGATATGATTTTCTATCCAAACGTGCTTGATATGGCGTATTAAATGATTTGCCTTATCTTGTGACATGGGTATCTTTTGTGGGGGTTTCCTTATTCTTAATTTGACTTTTTGGAAATCCACGCGGCTTGATTCTTCTTTTAAATTTTGGAGGCTATAGACTAAGCCCTAAGGCCTAAACTGCGTAAAATTTTGGAGGCTAAAATGATAGTGACAAAGAAAAAAAACTCGAAGCACCAAACAACTTGTGAAGGTGAGGTGGGTACTTTTTTTTTTTTTTTTAATATAATTTTTTTAAAGAAAAATGATAAAAAAACATCTATTTTTTATAATTCTATTTTAAATAATATCATTTTATAAAAATATGCTTAATTTAAAACATGATTATGTAAAAAATTCAAAAAAATTATACGTATATCATTA
>QEOT01005279.1:140484-154254 GCA_003123785.1 Pterocarya stenoptera | reverse complement strand
GGGGGACTTCAAAGGAACAGATGCATGCCCAGTAAGTGGGATTGTGAATTACCTGGGTATATCAGGATCGCTGAAGTTCCGATATCTATCTTCAAACACCTGTAAACGCAAAGCATAACCCAAAGATATTAAAATTCTAAAATTAGACAGATTGGCATCCATTAATTTTATCTTATAAACTAACCTCAAATCTTTTCAAATCCAGTGCTCCAACGGGTTTCGAGAGATCCCTAAAGGTTGATGACTTGTTAAAGTCAAGAATCTCTGAGGAGTAATCTGCCAAGACCCAAGGAAAGACGGGATACTGTGTCAAATCATTAAAAGATCTTCCTGCAAGTGTATTGAGAATCATTAAATACTCAAAGTTTGTTATGTCCCTTCTTCTCCATCTCTCTCTTGCAGTTTCTGCCATTTCCAGGGCTACACGCCTATCAACAAATGAAATAGCTCCACTCTTATCCCTACTACTTCCTTTTGGAAACAAATACTCATTTCTGGTAGTAACTATCAAGGCTCCAACTTCTTTTGCATCCTTCAATGATGCAAAATTCAAAAATATGGGGGCGACTGAATCACTGAAGAAAATCTCGATTGCGCTGTATCTAAGCAAATACCGAGTCCAATAGACTGCTTTTATCTATGGCAGCCACCAAAAAATAAGGACCAAAACAACACAAAAGAATTGCAAGTCAGATTTTTGTACAGAAGTGAAGGAAGGAGCAGAAGCTAATTGAAGTCATAATTTTCCATACCTTGCTTAAGTTCCACCTCCTGTGGCGCTTAACATTTTTTAATTGTTTTTTATGCGTTTCATTTATTGGATCAATATCACTTGTGATACCCCTCCCCAAATCAAAATGAGGCTGGAAGTTCTGCTTCTGATTAGACTTGGTCAAATCAGAATTGCTTGAAGCATGGAAGTTCTTAAACACTGACGATCCACCAGTACCTTCGACCAAAAATTCACAAAAGAAATGCAAGAAACTTTTCATGACTGCCAAATGCCCAGCTAATTTTCTCTTGGGGGTTACAAGTACACATGGAATTGACAAAAGAACCTGAAAAGGCAATCAAGATATAAGAAAATCAGTTACCCATTTCATTATTTTTTATTTTTACATTTGTTGCACAAATTTATTTATTCACGCATACCTCGCTAGTTTCAGTCTCCAGTGAGGAGGAAGAAGACTCTTTTCTGTCTTGCAGGACATCCTTCTTGTCAATACTGTCGCATTGAGTGTCTGGAGGATCCTTGGGGATTGAGGCCTTATGCCCACTTATTTCAGTATCATTATCATTGGATTCTGAGCTCCCTTCATCAATTATTCTTCTCACTCCTTTTAGCAGAAAATGCTTCATTTGCTCAGGAATTAACCCCACAAAACCAGATTTGTTTTCATTCACAGGAAGATTAGACTCATTGCTAGGGGCAGAGGAGGGAGGATGACACAACTTTTCGTCAAAATGGTAATTCTGTCTTAGCTTTGGTCTGCGCCGCCATGAATCTTCCGTCTTGTCAAGTTTCCAATGTGTTATGGAATTATTGGGAAAAGGATTAGCAGACCATGGACCTCTCTCATCAATCAAAGAACGGAACATGTGTATCCATTTTTCCTGTCCAAGGAACACTTATATTTAGATACATAATGATGTAACAGTCAACAAAATTTCAACAGTAAAAGGGGAAATGAGCGAGCAAGACAAACAGAATAAATGAAAATAAAAACAAAAAGAAGAGATGAAGTATTTTCAATAACACCAGAACTGTCCACATACAGCAACATTTTGCTGCTGCTCCTCATAAACAAGCTGGAATGCAGCTCTTCTGCTGTCATCTGAAGCAAGAATGGAAGTCAAGCTACTTTGCATCTCATCTTCGAAAGCTTTCTTGTTATTAGATTCTGCAAGAGAAGTTTCATCAATCCTAGTGCGGAGCTCATGCAATTGCCTGCTGCGGTCAGCTTTTAATGTATTCATATATCTTGCCTCATCAGCAACCTGAAGAACGAACTTTGACAATTAAAAACTGGATAAGATGACAAAGTAAATGGTTTTCAGGCCAAATGGCAACTCCAGCTTCCATAAGTATAGAGTGACAGCGAGATTGATGATTCGAGTCTCTTTGGGTGTCCGAGTAAAATTCTCAACTGAAACAAACTGATTTAAAACGTTCCCATTCTTTTCATCACTAAATCATTTTCATGAGATGAAAAAGGGCCATCCCTTTAGTCCTATATTGGTTAATGCAAGGCAGCGGATGTGGAGTACACATGTGATACCTCAAGCTGACTTATTTTCATATTCTTATTCCAATTTTCTTTTTTTTTAATCAAGAAAGCAGATAACCACAGCTAGCTCTGTTCGCTTGGTTAGTGACCTTAGGGTCAATGGGGAAAAACCTGTGGACCTTACAAAATACACTGACTGAATATATATTATACTAATTTGAGTGTGCATTTAAACTTGTTCCCTTAAGACAATGTCATAGGTTTAAGGTAGTAACTTAATATTTGTATTGCATTTTTGCACCTTGATGTACTAGTTTCTATGCCACTCCAGCTTTTATTGTTGAAGTATTCCATACCACTTCAATCTTGGATGCAATTGGCAAGATTTGCAGATAAATGGGGGCATTAGATAATAAAAAATTAGGATATGGCAGTCAAACAACATACATTAATGAACTAATGAATAACAACACGAACACAGCTTTAGGACTCACTGCTGCAAGTACTCGATCCTTTTGGATTAAATTGTGAATTGATCCCGTTTCTTTTGAATTGTTGCCTGAATCCAAGGAGTCATCTCTTCCAACAATGCTAGTAGCAAGCAATGATTTGCCACAGTTGACAGTTTCTCGAATCAAGTGTGATATAACATGAAAACGAGCACCATCATTTAACATTCCAAACTGCGACCTAACGGCAAGCAAAGCCCTGGCACAATTTTATGCAAAGTCAGTTTCTAGTAGAGAATGCATAAAGTGAGACAATCATGATTCTATAACCTAAGTATCAATAACTAAGCCTATACATAAATAATATCTCGAATCTATTGAGTTTTTTCAGATGTCATTTTAAAACTAAAGAAGTACCAGATGAAAAGCTGCAATCTGCTTTTGCTTTGCTCGTCGTCAGCAGCCAAAAAGCTCGGCAAAAGTAAAATGACCTGTTGGACACATCGTGATGCTCTTTCTAAAGAAGATTTGTAAAGATATAGGATTACGAGTCTAAGAATAATGCGTGGGAACCTCTCCCCTCGTAAAAGCATAGCCTTATCAATGCTTTTGTTTGGTTTTCCAACCAAAGCACTGCCTATCCCTCCTGATACAACAACAGCAGCCACTTCTGCAGCAGGAATGTTCAGTGATTCCACTAGCCCACGTGCTCGTTGCCCAAGAGAAGGACCCACAGCTGAAGACGTTTTGGGTAAAACTTTGCTTGGTCCCTTACCATTCATCTCACAAATAATAGTCCACAAATCATCATATAGATTCCACCACTTCTCATCACCTATGTCATCTTCATTGGCGATTGGCTGCTTGCCACCCCACAGATTTCTACAAATGAAACAATCAAACAACAAATAAATCTAATAAAAAACTACAAGATGAACTTGGCTCCAAAACAACAAAGTAAAAGCAGCACATGGGGAACTCAGACTTGAAAGGAAAAAATAATGAAAGAGGAAAATATGCATCGCACCTCCCATTGTATGTATATGTTTATAAAACATGCAGTGCTAGTATTTCAAGGTTTATACTTAGGTTTTGTTAGCTGTGACCAGCGCAGTTGCTGCATGAAGCTGGTGATAAATTTGGGTTCACCACAGCATATTCTTTCTAGTTTCAGAACATTACCTTCCATGGTGGACTCTTAATCTGAACAGATTAGGGTTGGAATATCAATTCTTATTCCAAACTGATTTGCATTAACTGCATGGATCCTTGTTCTTCAATCACCCCTATCTACTACAGTATATTTGCTTTTTTCCTTGTGATAAGTGTCTAAAATGATCTTCTTTGCTGTACCTTTAATTATCATAACCTTTTTCTACTTCTTCAAATTATGTCAATTTTAGTTTCAGTTATCATTTTGACCTTTATGCTTCTCCAACTTCAAGGAAGTCAAGGTTTAGCAATAATGTATTCATAATCTTCATTGCACATGATTTGGGTGATGATCTCTGAGCCCAACCTTCTTATTTCCAATGAATTACCAATTACTATTATTTTTTTTTTCAGCAAGTAAACCAATGTGATAATAATTTTTAATCATACCCAATGGGTCTTGAGCTCACATTTTAATGCTCCACCCCTTTTTATAGGATAGAAAGTGTTATCATCCATTATAAATCTATACCATATATACCACAAACTCCTTAAGGGAAAAGTTGATGAACCAAAATGCCCTAAATGACTTCAAGAGAATGGCTGTAGCACTTCTCTATAAAATAAATTATTAGTTAATTAAATTCTTGTTTATTTATGAATGTCAACATGAATAATAAATTTATCTTTGGAAAATCTCCACACACAAAGCACATTGCAATCAAAGGACCACCATCAAGTAAACTTGACCTGCAAAAGAATGAGCTTATCAAAATAAACCCCACTTAAATATGATCCAAATTTTCCAAATCATTGAAATATATTCACCTTTGCTTATAGAAAAACAAAGAAATATATCCATCTTTCTGTTTACTAACAAATGTATTATAATAAGGAACATCTTTTGCTAAAGTCATAACAAAAAAGTTGATAAAGTTATGTTTACTATATACACTATAAGGCTGTGGAAGATCTAGCCCTCGGAAAACGTTCAGTGGCAACCCACAAATTATAGTAGTGAGTAAGATGGTTCTACTTGCCTCATTTGGTGTATGTGGAATGAAAAAAAAAATTATAGAACCCTTGAAGAACACAAATGGATGATGAGAGAGCTCAAAACTATAGTAGACTAAGCATGTATGATTTTCTTGTATCTTTTTCTCTCTCTAGATAGGTATATTGTTTTCTATATTTCCCTTGTACTTGGGTTGCATTTGCATTTTTCAATACAGATTTCTTACTTGTAAAAAGATACATTGTAAGACATATTGTTAGTATGCATCTCAAAAAACTGGTTATTCAAATAAATTACATCTGTATCTATAAAATCTTCAAGTGAATTATAAATTACTGAAAAGGTTCCACATGCAATGCACACGTTCTATTGCTAGATCATTATAAGGCACCCATGGTTTGATCATAATTTTATTATTTTCCCAAAAACTTTCTTCTAGTTTCCATGGCATTTTTCAGGTATGTTGGGACATTGCCATGGAGGACAACATGAAGGTTTTTCTTGAATCTCACTCATTCATGAAATTTGAGACAAGCCTTAATGCTACGTTCATTGTGCTTATCCCTAAAAAAGTTGGGTCCGTGGAGGTAAAGGATTTTCGACCCATCAGTCTTGTTAGTGGTGTGTACAAGATTATCTTGAAGGTGCTAGCTAACCGTTTGAGTGTGGTTATGGGAAAGATCATAACAACGTCCCAAAATCCCTTTGTCAAGGGAAGACAAATACTTGACTCCGTTCTCATTGCTAATGAATGCTTCGAGAGTAGAATTAGAGGCGATGTTCCAAGCATCCTTTGCAAATTGGATATGGAGAAGGCTTTTGACCATGTCAATTGGGATTTTTTTTTTATATATATCCTTGGTAGGTATGGTTTTGGGGATAAATGGTGTAAGTGGATGAAGCATTGAATATCTTCAGCTAGATTTTCAGTCTTGGTTAATGGCACTTCAGCTGGCTTTTTTAACAGCTCACAGGGACTGAGACAAGGGGACCCTTTGTCCCCTATTCTCTTTGTTTTAGTTATGGATGTATTCAATAGAATGTTGAAGGCAGCGGTGGATTGGGGTTTTACCTCGGGCTTCTCGTGGGCATTTCCTCACATGGCAGCATTAATGTTTCCCATTTACTCTTTGAAGATGATACTTTGATCTTGTGTGAACCAAATTCTGATCAGAACCCGCTCAAACGGGCACTTTTGCTATGTTTTGAAGCTGTATTTGGTTTAAAAGTCAATTTGTCTAAATCTGAAATGGTTCCCCGTAGGTTTGGTCAATAATCTAGGGGATTTGGGTTATATATTGGGTTGTAAGGTTTCTACTTTGCCTATGAAGTATCTGGGCCTTCCCTTGGGGGCACCTTTTAAATCGAAGGCAATTTGGGACGGGGTTTTAGAGAAGATTGAATGTAGATTGGGTGGCTGGAAAAGGATCTACTTGTCCAAAGGTGGTAGAATCACCTTAATCAAGAGCACCTTATCTAATATCCCAATCTATTTCCTATATTTATTTCCTTTGCCTGCAAGAGTGGCTAATAGAATGGAAAGGATATTCTGTGACTTCTTGTGGGGCGGATCGGAGGATGAGAAGAAATTCCACTTCCTCAAGTGGGATAAGATTTTTTCTCCGTAAATTTAATTTTGCCTCTTGTTAAAAACCTTTGGAATTCTATGCAGTGGTGCTGTTCAATGTGCTTTTTCTCTTCGTACATTTTCTGTATCCGATGTTTTGTAGTTCTCCGTTGAGTTTGGGTGGTTTGTGAAGGAGGGTGGATGGGTTTTTATAAGAGTATTGCAATAGAATCCAAGCTTTTCTTACTTGCTAAGGATGGGGTTCTACTGGTCATCACTGAGAGAAGCTAGAGGGTGAAGTCGAAATTGTCACTGGGTCCTTCAACAGTGCACTGGTTGGTAAAGGCTATAGCAGATTGTTTGAATAAAGAGAAACGTGATAGTTTCACCACTGTTAGGGAGGGTAGTCGCAGCTTCATTGCTCAGCATTGCTCGAATGGTCATGGATGATATATTGCGGTGGTGGTAGAAGAAACTTCGTCTTTGTGCCTGAAGAGAAGGAAGGCAGACGATGGAAATGGCTAGGGGAGGCACTATGGGAGTTTCTCCAGGAAGGGAAAACCTCAGTCAGTGAGGGAGCTCCAAGACCATTGGCGTTAAAGGCGCCACCTTTCTCTTACAAGGAGGCGTTGTTGGTGGAGCATCCTCGTCAGCCCCTAGCAAGGTGGCCATGGAAGAGAGGTGGTGACAAGGTACAACAGAGAGGAGACCACAACTATGGCACTGACAGTGACAGTCTTTCGGCGTGACTAGAGGCAGGGGGTGGGAGCAGACCTACAGGCGGCGTGGCAGAGGGGGGATGTCCACAAAGCTTTGTTGGACGTGAAGGTGCAATTGTGCACACTGCAGACCAGGTGGAGTGGCTCTTAAAATGTGTCGAGCATAAAGGGGAAAGGGGCATGGAGGAGAGGGTCGAGCTTTATGTTGAGCTGGAGGAAAGGGCTGGACATCACTTCAAGGGTGGCCCAGGCCCAAGACAAGGAAGGAAGGCCCTAGTCAGAAAGAAGGTGCTGTAAGGGGGGTGAATGGGCCCATAAACTTTAACATTAGGGCTGGCCCATCGGATACAGCTGGCCCTTCAAGGCCTAGTGGGCCCAATGCCAATAGGCCCAAGCCCACAGGACTTACAGGGGCTAGAGATGGATTTCAGCCCATCGGCCTGTTGGGCCCCCTCCTGTATGGAGGACTCGTAAGGAAGAAGATTGATGGCCCAGCTTCAGCGGCACGCGACCTATTGTGGGTCCACCAACGGAGGTCTAGATGGCGCCAGCGATGGAGGAAGACCAAGCGGCAGGGCTGCGTAATGAGCAAATCGACGAGATCTCACCACCGTGTGCCGCTACCTCAGCTCCATGTGGCCAGAAATTGCCAATGACCATGATGGAAGTGCGCCACCTTCTCAGACGCCCCTATTCAACTTGAGGAGCAGCTTGAGTTTATTTTGGCAGGAAGGGCTTTCTCATAAGCTTGCGGGGGTGGAATGAGGGGTTGCAGTGGCTGGGGTGGAGGTGGTTGATGATAGGCTCTCTCAGAGGCTTGGCTGTGATGAATCGATGATCCATGAAACTTAGTTTTCCAGTAGTAACGTTGTGGTTGAATGGGAGGGCAGAAACTTATTTAGGGAGGAGGAGAGGGGGGTGACATCTAATATGCAGTGGGTTCCCAATGAAAGGGAGCCTATTCCGTTGAATTGTATGTAACCAAATGAATCCAATGTGTCGGAATGGGTGCTCCAAAAGGTGAAGGAAATGCAATATTGTGTGGGAATGGACTGTGTGGGTTTTAAAGAGCAATTTATGGCCCTACTTATTGCCATTGAAGTGGGTCATTAACAGTCTAAAAAATCAGGGTCTAAAAAACAGCAGGAGCTCAAGCGTCTAACTTGGTCAATGAATTATGAGGGAAGTTCAAGCCGTGATAGATCCAAGGGGAAGGGGCTTGCCTTTCCGTTATGAAGCCGAAAATTGTGTCTTGGAATGTCTGCGGATTGAATGAGGCAAATAAGCGACTTTGTATAAAACAATTTCTTCGGGAATGGAGGGATGCATAGTATGTTTACAAGCAACCAAGCTGAAATGTATTTCTAGGAGGATAGTGCGAAGTGTTTGGAGTTTTACTTACGCGGATTGAGTTTATCTTGCATTGAATGGGGCTTCGGGTGGAATCCTAGTGATGTGGGACAAGAGTTCTGGAGAAAATGGAGTTTGTGGGGAACTATACTGTGGCATGTTCTTTTAAGAGCGTGGCAGATAATTTTGTGTGGTCTTTTGCAAGGTTATACGGTCCAAACGTAGACAATGATAGAAGACTCTTATGGGAGGAACTTGCTGGGTTACATAACTGGTGGGAGCTTCCCTTGTGTATAGGAGGGGATTTCAATGTCATCAAATTCCCTAGGAACAATTTGAAGACAGTAGGACGCGCTCAACAATGACAGAGTTTTCAGAATGTATCTTTGACTTAAACATGTTGGACATTCCTCTTATGGGGGGCTCTTTTACTTGGTCGAATAATCAGACGTAGTCCTGGCTAGACATATTTCTAATCTCACCAGAGTAGGAGGTGCACTATCCGAAGGTGTGCCAAAAGAGGCTGCCATGTCTTTGCTCGGATAATTTTCCCATCTTGTTGGATTGTGGTGGCATTCAAAGTGGGCGCCGATACTTCAAGTTCAAAAACATGTGGTCGAAAAGTGAAGGCTTTGTGGATAAGGTTAGGCAATGGTGGTCCTAGTTTCATGGTACCCCCTCATACACCCTAGTCGGTAAATTAAAAGCCTTGAAGGGTGGCATTCAAAGTGGGCGCCGATACTTCAAGTTCAAAAACATGTTGTCGAAAAGTGAAGGCTTTGTGGATAAGGTTAGGCAATGGTGGTCTTCATACTAGTTTCATGGTACCGCCTCATACACCCTAGTCGGTAAATTAAAAGCCTTGAAGAATGATCTTAAGCTTTAGAATTCTCAATCCTTTGGAGATATAGGGGAGCGAAAGAAATTCATGGTGGAGGAGTTGCAACAGTTTGAGAGGATACTTGAGCCAAGAGTCCTTTCACCAGAAGAGCTATTGCGGAAGGTAGAGTTTGTTTCAGAATTGGAGAGAGTATTATCTTTGGAGGAGATTTCTTGGCGCCAGAAGTTGAGAGCATTGTGGTTGAAAGAATGGGACTGGAGCACAAAGTTCTTCCATAGAGTTGCCAACTCTCATAAAAGAAACAATACCATTGAAATGCTTAATATTAATGGTATGGAGTGCAAGGCGGCCCTATGATTCGAGATCATGTGTTGGATTTCTATGAACAACTGCTTACAGAGCGAGAGGGATGGAGGCCAAAGCTTGATGGACCCAGCTTTGATACTATTGAGCCACAGGTAGCGTCTTGGTTGGAGCGGCCTTTTGAAGAAGAGGAAGTTTATGATGTAGTGAGACGCATGGGTAAAGATAAAGCCCCAGGTCTAGATGGCTTCTCGATGGGCTTTTTCCAATCATGCTGGGAGGTTGTAAAAGAGAACATTATAAATGTGTTTCAAGAAGTATTCTCAACAGGAAAGTTTGAGAAAAGCCTAAATGCTACCTTTATTGCGCTTATCCCAAAGAAGATTGGAGCGTCGGAGATTAAGGATTTTCAACTCATTAGCCTTGTGAATAGGGTGTATAAAATTATCTCCAAGGTGCTTGCCAACAGATTAGGGGAGGTTTTGGGCAAGATCATTACGAAGCCACAAAATGCGTTTGTTAGGGGTCAACAAATTCTTGATTCAGTCCTTATAGCGAGTGAGGGCCTGGATAGCAGACTAAAGGCTGACTCCACAAGGATTATTTGCAAATTAGATATGGAGAAGGCATACGACCATGTAAACTGGGACTTCCTTCTATATTTACTGGGGAGATGCGGCTTTGGGGTTAAATGGCGTACTTGGATTTGTTGGTGCAGCTTAACGGCAAGATTCTCAGGATAGGTTTGGGGGGTGAGATGAGAATTTTGTGTTTTGTTTTAAAGTTTAAAATATTATTTTTTAGTTTTGAGATTTGAAAAAGTTAAATTGGGATTTGAAAAAGTTGTATTGGAATTTGAAAAAGTTGAATTGTTTATTATATTTTATATGGAGATTTGAAAAAGTTGTAATGATGAGATAAGATGAGATGAGAATTTTGTGTGAGATGTGTTTTCCAAACCTATCCCCAGTCTTGATTAATGGCTGTCCTACCAGCTTCTTCAGCAGCTCTCGAGGTCTAAAACAAGGAGATCCCCACTTCTCTTTATTATCATTATGGAGGCCTTGATTAGAATGATATCGACGGTGGTTACAGATGGGTTTGTGGCTGGATTTCCGATTGGTGACCCCAATAGGAGCATTATTACTTGTCTCATTTACTTTTTACAGATGACACGCTTCTATTCTGTGAGGCAGATTGAAACCAGTTGAAGGCATTGAAGGCTCTCTTATAATGCTTTGAAGAAGCATTAGGCTTGAAAGTGAATTTTGACAAATCAGAGTTAGTGCCAGTGGGGAATGCTAGTAATACTCAGCAACAAGCTAGTATACTTGGGTGTAAGGTAGCCTCACTTCCCATGACCTATTTGGGATTGCCTTTGGAGGATGCCGCAAGGGCCTTATCCATTTGGGATTCAGTTATTGAGAAGAGAGGAAGAAAATTGGAAGGGTGGAAGAGATTGTATTTGTCGAAGGGTGGCCGGTTGACTCTCATAAGAGTACCATTTCTAACTTACTTACCTACTTTTTGTCTTTGTTTCCAATTCCTGCTCGTATGGCGACTCAGATTGAACAATTGTATCGTGACTTCTTATGGAGTGGGAAAGAGGATGAATTCAAATTTCACCTGGTTAGATGGGACAAGGTGTGTAGACTAATCCCGTCAGGTGGGTTGGGTATACAAAACTTGAGAACATTCAATCGGGCTCTACTTGGATAGTGGCTATGGAGGTATAACATGGAACCAGAAGCCCTATGGAAACTGGTGGTTGATTGCAAAAATGGAAGCTTGTGGGGTGCCTGGTGCACTAAAGAGGTAAATGGGACCAATGGTGTGGGGGTTTGGAAGTACATTAGGCGTGGGTGGGGGGATTTTAATAGCCATTCTAAATTGGTGTGGGGGGGACATATGGTGTGGGAATGAGGTCCTAAAGGATTCTTTTCCAGCTGTTTTCCGAATGGCTTGTAATCAAGAAGCCTCAGTAGCGGACCTCATGCTTTGATCAGGGGGCCAAGTGCATTGGAATGTCACTTTTAGTAGAGCGGCGCAAGATTGGGAAGAAGACAACTTTGAGGCTTTTTTCAGCCTACTATATTCCGTGAAGCGGAATAGATAGCAAGCCGATAGGCTGTGGTGGACTCCTGCGGGTAAGGGCACTTTTTCAATTCAATCCTTCTATAAGTCCCTTACTTAAACTTCAAATATTTAGTTCCCATGAAGGAGAATTTGGAGGAATAAGGCGCCTCTGAAAGCGGCCTTCTTTACATGGACAACAGCTTTGGGGAAGATCCTGACTATCGACAACCTGAGGAAGCGCCGGATAGTTATACTAGATTGGTGTTACACGTGCAAGAGATATGGCGACAGTGGAACACCTCTTGTTACATTGCGAGACAACTAGATCCTTGTGGATTGGAGTGTTTAGATGAGTAGAGTTATCCTTTGTAATGCCTGCAACTGTGGTTGATCTATTGGCTAGTTGGACACTTCCGAGAGGAATTCCACAAATCAAGGCTATGTGGAAATGATCCCGATCTGCCTTATGTGGTGTATACGGCAAGAGCGCAACGATCGGACTTTCGAAAACAAGGAGCGGTCACCAAAGGAACTTCGAACTTTATTTTTTCGTACTTTATTTTTGTGGGCCATAGCTTTATATTTTAATGGCCTGAATTTTCATGACTTTCTAGTTTCCAATACTTCGACCTAGATAGGTCTTATCTCTTGTATACCATCTCGTGTACTTGGGCTTTGCCTATCTCTATTAATAATATTATCGTTTACTTATAAAAAAATATATATATTTGTTGTCCTTTATATTTGGGAGGTTTGGGGATTAGAAAGCTAAAAACTTTTAATAAGGCACTCTTAGGAAAATGGTTGTGGCGGTATCATCAAGAAGGGGATGCTCTTTGGAGGATTGTTATTGATGCCAAATATGGGAGTATTTGGGGAGGTTGGTGCTCAAACAAAGTTAAGAGGGGCATACGGAGTGGGAGTGTGGAAATTCATTCGCAATGGATGGGGGGAGTTCTCCAGAAATATCAGATTTGAAGTAGGTAGGGGCAACCGGATCAGTTTTTGGCATGATTTATGGTGTGGAGACATGGCCTTGAAGATTGCATTCCCCTCCCTCTTTAGAATTGCTTTGGATAAAGGCGCTTCTGTGGCTGATTACACAGGCAACACTGGTGGTTGTATTCAGTGGTCAGTAAGTTTTATTAGAGATGCCCACGATTGGGAGGTGGGGGCCATCACTGATTTTTACAGCTTGCTCTATGCTTTAAATTTAAAATCTGGAGGGGGGGATAGATTAATCTGGAATCAGCTTGGTAATAAGAAATTCTTGGTTAGATCTTTGTACAAGGTCTTGGTGTCACATCCTTCTACTGATTTTTTCCCTTGGAATAATATTTGGAGATGTAAAGTGCCTTTCAAGGTCCGATTCTTCGGGTGGTTGGCTTCTCATGGGAAAATACTTACTATTGATAAGCTGAGAAAGTGCGGTATCGTTGTTATGGATTGGTGTTTTATGTGCAAAAGGTGTGGAGAATTGGCGGATTACCTTCTTCTTCATTGTGATGTGTCCAGGGCTTTGTGGGATGAGGTCTTTGCCAAGCTTGGCATTGCTTGGGTGATGCCCAAGAGTATGGTGATTCTAATCTTTTGGCCTGTTGGAGAGGGATTCAAGGAAATCGTCAAATAGCGGCTATTTGGAAGATGGTTCCTCTTTTGTCTTATATAGTGTATTTGGAATGAGAGGATGGTCGTTATTTCGACAATAGAGAATGCTCAATGGATGGGATTAAAGCTTTCTTTTTTCATACTTTGTTGCTTAAGGCTTCGATTATTGTAATGGATGGGTTTAGTCCCAATGACTTTTGTGCTGTTTTTCAGCTTTAGCTTGTAATTAGGTGTTTTCTCTTGTATCCTTACTGTGTACTTAGGCTATGCCTAATTTTGTAGTTTCAATAAATTTCTTACTTACAAAAAAAATAAAAAAAGTGAGAAATATTTGTAAAACTTGCAATGACCACACACACCTAAAGATATTATAAATCATAGAAATCAACGCAAACTCCATGAATAAATAAGATAATAACACAGATGCATATAACTAACAACAGATATTTTAGGCAACACTTT
>QEOT01005279.1:95446-130787 GCA_003123785.1 Pterocarya stenoptera | reverse complement strand
CTTACTAGAATGTAATTAGGGGTCTCACTATGTATACTTCCTGTGTACTTGGGCATTGCCTAGTTTCATTCTATTCAATAAAGATTCTTACTTATATAAAAAATAAAAAAAATAAAAAAGAAGAGATCAAACTCCCCGGCACACCATGTGATCTTCTTCAAAATATACATCTTCAATCATATTGTGAAGGACAGCAGATTCAAATTTGGAAATTTCCAATTCAACAATCGCAAGGCAATACTTCTCACTTGCCAATTCTAACATAAGATACACAGAAATTTTTTATAGAAGGCGTATATTGAACCTGACAACACACTTGCAGATCCAAGGTAGCAAGCCATTGCGTCCAAGAATAACACTTATGTAAAGCAACTACCTAGTAAATTAAGAAAAGTCAACACAACTAGACATCGTAGACTAGATCTCTCTGCCTTTTCTGTACACCTGATACCCATATCATAGCCTATACTCTATGTTCCAATCCATAAATCAGATCTTAATCATATAAGAATTTGGACCAAAATCCCAATCCATGTCCTGGTTAAATAAGACAAAAAAATATATGCTTAATGACAAACATATAAGCTAAATGAAGAGAACTATTTAATACAAAGGTTCAAACTAAAAGGAGTACCAACCAAATTATGTGCACTGCCATTAGAAGTTGCAGCAAATTCCAGAAATGAAATTACTTCCATTTGTAGCGTTTCAACCTCACTAGATTTCACTTGACCATCAGTGCTACTGGTAGCAGCATATATTTCTGGTTTCCTAGGAGATCCGTCATGGTAAGTGTAATACTCTCCAGAAAACTCCTCTGAAGATGGTCTAAAATAGAAAAAATTCTCCGAGAAGACAAGATTCCATATTCCCTCTTCCCGAAATACTTCCAGCAATACAGGTGAGGAAACAAGAACCTTCCTAAATGTATTTAGTACATAGCGCTGCAGTGTATTGAGAAAGACCCTGTAGTAGAAAACATACAACCAAAATATGCAGAGAAAACATGAGTTCCATAAGACATTGAAGCCAAAATAAAAATAACAGTAACACAACTTGTAGGACAAATTTTACAGCAAGCATACAAGTTGAATTGTTGTAGAAAATTTGTAAACTTCACCTTAAATGGTTTGGCAACTCATTCTGATCTGAACAAGCCTTGACGCAAGGGAACACTGTGAGAAGAACCCTCATAACCCATTTAATTGAAAGTTCACCATACACTGAAGAAATGGGTATGGCAACTTGACCAGAAGACACTTCGACATTACGAGATCTTGTATCTTCTGGAGCAAAAAGGAAAGAACAAAGTATTCCAACCAGCTTACCAATATACTCATTCCAAAGCTGAGAATAAGCACTGGTAGGAAGGGGAACAAAATGCTCTTCTGTACTGGTTTTCATAGGATTTTCATTGCTAAGATCAATAACAGATATTTGCTTCCTATGCTGCCCAGACAAATCTTTGCTCTGTTGTGTGTACTCTTGAAGCATGAAAGCAGGTGAACAGAAGCTATTCGCAAATTTTTGCACCCTTCCATTTTCACACAGAAACTGCATATTGTTCAAATTCCCAAAGCTGAATACTTGTCAAGGGAATTACTACTTACCACAAAAAGGGAAATGCATATGAAAAGTTTGGAATTCAGAAAACCCTCCTTCTGAAAATCAGGACTTGAGGGAACCAAACAAAACCAATGCTGTGCTTTATCACATGGAAATTTAAACCAGTGACTTGAGTTTACAACTATGAAGCATGCATGCATTGATGCTTTTAAGAAGTAACAGAAGTTAGGGAGCACTAATCTCAGTCCAATAAAAGAAAACCAAGTTTTAGTTGACTATAGAAACACAAAGTTCCTCTGTTTTATTATGAAATAACCCTTCAGTCATTCAAATTCTAGTGTCCAAGATTAGAGACAAGATAAAGGATACACTGCCTCTCTTAGAACTTCCAGAGAAAGAACGTGTAGCTGGAAAATTTCTAGCAAGGGGTTTTCGTCTCTGCAATGAACATTTGAAGCAATGATATATCAGAACTTGCAAAATAGAGAGTAAAACAAAAAACTTCCAAAAGACTCCATCTAAAACAGAAGCATGTGTACTAGGAAAACCCAACAATAAAAAAGTTTCCTTCGAGTATCCATAAACAAAAACCAATAGTGTTACATCTTAGAATTTGAAAAGAAATTGAAAAAAAATGATAATATATGACAGTTTGCCTTTTATCAAACAATTGCTGCACAGCTTCTGCAATCACTGATGTTATATTCTCTAAGTTGGATGAAGTCAACAAACTTTTAAGTCGATAAACTATACAAAGATATTAAAAATTCTGTAAATAAAAGTATGAGATATAATATAAATTATATATATTGCCAAAAGGAACTTTTCAAGAAATATTTATTGTCAAAATTAAATAACTCATGAACAAGCTTGAACTCATTCAAAAAATTAATAAGCTACTCATGAACATAAAATGTAGCTCATGGGTAAACACAAACTCAACTCATATTCAAATTAAACTTAAATGAACAAAGTTTGACCCCCCCCCCCCACCTACTCATTTGAACTTGACTCATTTACACCTCTACTACTCTAAAGTTTCTAAAATGGATCTGTGAAAATTAATAAAAATGACAAACACGCAACTAAAATTACCAATCTGCACTTCTTGGAAGTCATCGTTGTGACAATGGGTGTTACCATTCTATAACCCAAGTAGACATGGGTTGCTCCCCTATATGCCTTGAACAAGATTAGCTATCAAAATAGACAAGAAAATCTTTTATTCAGTGAGTTCCCAGTTTGATAGTGTTTTCTCATAGTTTCAAAAACTACATTTGTTGCCAGCCTCACAACTGCCATATTTAAAAAAAAAAAAAAAAAAAAAAAAACACTCCCTAAACAAAGTGTTGATTCTATTACTAACGATCTCAACGAGCTTAGGGATAAATTTAGATGATATTATAGACAAGCAATTGTAATGATGCAAGAAGCCCAACACCAATAGTAACATAGTTACCTTTTTTCACCAGCATAAAAAGAGTTTTTAGATGTTAGTGCTTTACTTGATGGAACTCCAAGACCATCTAGTAGAACTTCAAGTCCTCCTATGCTTTTGAAATGATTTTGACCACGTGGATTCTCAGATAGTGCTGAACAAAGAACTCTCAGAGTCAAATAGTGAAGAGACATATCTGTCCGCTGTTCTTTCATGCTCAACCTTCTGATGACACGCAACAGCTCTGCAACACAATCAAGATATCCCATTCAGTCCATTTCATACCTCCCTCCACTGGTAATTACGTTTAATATTTTCTTGTTTATACACTTCCAATATTAAAATTAGCTATCAAGGTATTACGAGTACAGATCCGAGTTAGAATTCGGAATATCTGTTTACAAACTCATCCATCAGCATCAGTAGGGCTGTCAAGGTCTAATAACACATCCTTTAGGACTTAAAAATCTCATCCATCAGCATCAGTAGGGCTGTCAAGGTAGCATGCAAAACCAAGAGAGATGACAACTAAAATGGTATGAAACTCTGCCCAAACATGAGAATAGGTCAGGCGATAGATAGGGACCATGGTGACTATCTATGGGACTTCTTTTTATTTTCAGTATTGCATTTTAAAAAAAAAAAACTATTCGTAAGTTAGAGGTGCATCCAGTGAGTATAAACTTATGACTTCACCCATCACTTTCTACTTACAAAGAATGGAATTTATTCCCATCGATATAATATATGTTGAAATTCAGATGACTCTGGTACAGGTTTCCCGTCTATCACCAAGCCATGATCAAATTTAAAAAGAAATAAGTTGCCTACCTTACCTACTAACCAATTAAGGCCACCAGCTTCCATCACAGAAACAACAGCCCTCTGATGCCAATGTAGCCTTGTTTCATAAGGGACCTTCGAACTACCAGAAGAGTTGAGTGCAGATGTACCACCACTTGGAACGAACTGTACACTGTTTCTATACAGCTGAACCTTCTCATATACATTTGAATCTAAATCAATGAAACCACATGCTATTGACACCACATATCCAAGAATTTGTTGAAGGAGTCCAGTCTTCTCTACAGCGAAGTTAGATAAACTTTCATCAGCAGAAACTGCACTGGTTATTGTTTTAAGTTGGACAACAGCACCTGAAGTATACAAAACCCACAATGGTAACCATAATGCCCATACAATTCTGACAAAAATGCCACACTAGAATTCTGGAAAATGAATCCATGACGTAAATAGAGGTTATTTAAACATAATGTGACAGCCAACTCATATGGGAAGAAGAATTTGCACATTCTCAATCCATCACAGAAACCCATGCATGGCACAAATTAGAGCACTGTATAAAATGGAAACGCAAATGGTACATACAACCACTAAAGGCAAGAAGACGGAAAATATATGGTCGGGCATCCTCTAAACTAGGAAAAGTCATGTAAAGAGTGCATATAAACCATCCAGCTCTTACAGGGGAACAAAGAATATGTGATCAGTAAAAAGACTTGTGAAGAACCAGTTAAAGCATAAAAAGAGACTAATGTAATACATAAAAAATGGAAAGGTAAGATTCAAATGCCGACTTAAAGCAATTTTTTTAAGTAATATTTGTGAGAAGCACCAAACAGGCTTAAAGAAAAAAAAAGGGGGAAGGATGGAATCATGGAAGAAGAGATAAAGATAAAGATAGCACCCCACAGCAATGACAGCATCACATATCAGAATATGTGTCAAGTTTTTTCAAGGCACTATGCGGCAAAAGACAGATACTACAAATCCACAAGCTATACAATCATGCATCACTAGATATTTTCGGAAAAAAGTAAACATATGGGAATCGAACTATAGTTTTCTAACCCAACTAAAAAGTTGAAATATATGGTTCTCTGTCCTTTTTTCATCTCTCTCTCTCTCCCACATAGAGATTATGCCATCCAATCAAGTCAAAGGCACACTACATAAGGTTATAACTTCAGATGAAGCCCCTCCAGCCAACAGCTCTCAACAAGATCATAGATTCTCTATCACATACAGAGATTATGCCATCCAATCAATTCAACAGTGCTCTTAACAAGTGGGCATTTGACACATAACTTCAGATGAAGCAAAGCACATCCAACCGACGGCTCTTAACAAGTTGGCATTTGAGTCTCAGAATTATATGCAACTTCAACTATGTAACGGTCAATTACGATATTAGGCATCAAGGTAAAAAGGTGTATCACTCACAAGGCAAAATGCCAAAAACCTTTTGAGAATTACAAAAGCACCAATGGATATAGAATCAATACCTCAAAGCAATGTAGCAAACATTATATATACGATACCTTTCATCAAGGCTGTAATCTTTTGAATGCCACCATAGTATCCAAAAACTCTGCAATTATGCAGTGAACGGGTAACGATTGTCAGAGCATCCAAGACAGGCAATCCTTCAGAAGTAATATTCAAGCTTGTGGAAGCCCCAGAGAAGCCTATTGTTGATCGCATCATGCTAGTGTTCACTGGATTGTTCATGAGAAAAACAAGCATAGTTGTAGATGGCATGTAACAAACTGGCTAATTAGAGAAAAAGTGGCAGTCAATGTATATGGGAAAGATTGGAAGGGGAGCAACAATGAAGAAGCTAGAAACCAAATAGAAAATCTAAACAAACCAATTTTAATTTATAAGGGTAATAGACATAAAATATGGTAGCACATGAGCTGATTGGCATTCTCGTGAGGTTCATGGGACTTTTGGAGCAGCTATGTTGGATTATGAGCTAAGGGAGGTAGCTCAAGTCGAGGGAAGAATAAAGGGAGGGCATTATGAAGACGATCTCGTAGTGGGATGTTCGGGTAGAGGATTAGTTTTACGGAAACAAGGGGTTGGGGAGGTGTTTTGGGATTGATGTATTTTGGGTAGGTTTCATGGGATTTTTGGGTCATTAGGGGCTCTCTTGTATGGGCTAGGTGTTTTCTTGTATACGTCCAATATACCTATTTACTCCTATTGATATATATATATAATATTATTACTTATCAAAAAAAATGTTGGATTATGCGAGTCCAATCACTTCATACATGGACAGATGCATATATATCTCTGGTAATATTTCTGAATTTCTAGGTTTTTTTTTCCTTCTTTTGACCATTAAATAGGGTATCCCTTGCATACATATATGCTGTGTACTTGGGTTGCTCCTCTTCTGAGCTTTTTAATAAATTGCATCTGCTTATTAAAAAAAAAATGGGACTTTTGGAGTTGACTTGGGAAGCACATACATAGGGGATAAAAGGTTTCTCTAGTCTTGTAAAACTTGATGTGGGAGACGGCTCCAAGATAAAGTTATGACATGATGTGTGGTGTGAAGCCCAACCTTTGAAGGAAGCTTCCCAGTACCATTCAACATAGCAAGGGTAAAGGATGCTTCAGTGGCTAAATACCTACAAAAATTGAATGCCTCTAATAATTGGGAAGTAGATATTATTAGAGCAACACATGATTGGGAGATTGACATTTTGGCCTCTTTCTCTGTCCAGTTATATTTGGTTCATGTGAGACTGGGAAGAGAAGACGATGTGTTGGGCCATATCTAAAGGGGCGTTTGAAGTGAAATCAATGTACTGTGCAATTTGGACCGAACGAAACGATAGACTTTTTGAGGATCATGAATGTTCCTCGGAGGATTTTAGGATATTTTTTTGGACGACTTTATTTATGTGGGCCATTGCTTTAGAGTTCAATGGTCTCAGCTTCCAAAACTTTCTTGTAACAGTTTCTAGTTCTTAATTTGGTATATTCTTATGTATACCTCCAGTGTACTTGGGCTATGCCTATCTTTATCAATACAACTACTTATCACTTATCAAAAAAAAAAAATTTACTGTGCGATGAACACACATGAACAGTCTCCTTTTCCATAAAAAGGCATTTGGAGTAAAGTTCCAACGGGAACAGCAGTGTTTAAGGTGGCCTTGGGGAAAATCCTCACTTAGACAAAGTGGAAGCATTTCTAAACTTGTCCAGTAGTAGTCTTTAGGATTTTTTTTTTTTTTTTAACCTTTCGTTTTTCTTTCATAAAATTTTTTAACTTCACAACACTGAAAATATCATTTTGAGTGAAACTCTCACTTTGGATTTATCTTGAATAGAATCAACTCCACTGCCAATTAAGACGTAAGAAAAAATCACAAATAATAACAAAAGAATAGGGAAGCAAAGCAGTCCCCAAAATATAGTTGTGTGTCCTGAAATTGGTGAAACTTAAATATCAATTGGCAACTGCAAGTGAACTCGTAGGGGCAAGGGTAACTCATGGAAAAACAGTTATTCTAGACAAACAAAATATAACCATCATAACTGCGAGTCTGCGACCACAGTGTGCAGATGAATGTCCATACAAATATTAGAAGTGCCTAGACTAGGGAAAGATAATAAACTAGCAGAAAAGAAATTAAAAGAATTCATCGAGGAGAAAGCCAAGGAAACCAGTTCATTTCCAATGTTCTTAAACTGCTCAAGTAAAAAAAAAAAAAAATCACTCCTTTCAGAAATGAAAAAACTTATTTCGACTACCACTACTGGAGTGTTTTCAACATTATGACAGTCAAGATGAGTAATATTAGAAATTTACCATCAGATCCCATAAAGGACCGAGAAGGAATACCAAAATAAAAGAAACCTTTCTATTCTATTACCTATCAAAAAAAACTTTTCTATTTTATTCATAGAGTATTTGTTTCGACGAAGCCTCTTTAAAGTACTGATATACAGCAGATATAAATTCAACTTACACTCAGTAATTAGAGAAGTTAATACTGTGATCTCTTCAGTCAATATTGAAATTACTTCAGCAGGATGGCCAGCAGAGCAGCCAACAACAACGGCATCTGAATAGGGCATAAACTCTTCAGGTTCGCTGAGAGTTGAAGCAACCTCTGACAACTGGCCATAATCAACCGGTTCCCAATTCTTGTATACAACCAGAAATTGCTTGAGGAAAACATGAAACATTCTTCTCTTTTCCGCCTAAAAAGTTGGTGAGTCAGAGAATACAAAGGAAAATGGGAAGATAAAGCAATTACTATCAATAAAACTACCAAAATATCTAGCTACTATATAACTAAAACAAGGAAGAAATAAAAGTTATCGAGCAAGGTTTAAATTGGAAAAGGGAAGTATGACCAAACCAAAGTATGGGCAAAAACCTTATCTCCCAAATAGAGATTCTGTGCATCAAAAGACTAATTGCAGACTCCAGTGCATTGATTATAATGACAAGCCCAAGCATGCATGATAACTACAGGCAACTCAAATATATCTAAGTTTTTTATTGAATAAAACAATAGGCATAGCCCAAGTACATGGGATATGTACAAGAGAGATGCCTAACATGATTTGCAACCAATACAAGGAAATTATGGACACTTAGTCCATTTTTCTTTATTGGCACCAAGTGTCTAGAAACAACGCCCCAACTAATCTTGGGAGTGACTTAGTCCATTAAAGTCTATTGCAACTGACCATTGGAAGAGAGTATTAAAGAAGAAAGCTCTAATCTCATCCGTTGTCTGCTCTCGATCATTGAATCCAAATTATCAAAGTCTCGATCAAAATGCCAAAAAACTGAAGGTATGCAGCTAACAACACTTTTTTATAAGTAATAAAACTTAATTAAACAAAACGGCAAAAGGTGCATCCAATTGAAATTTTCATTAACAAAAGAAGGCATTATGCTTATCATTATTCATCAACAAAATTCATCATTGCCTTTTAAAAAAAAAAAAAAACTGTCCATGACTCTAACCCAATTGGCTAATTTTATATAAAGATCAAGAAAAAGAAACGAGGCACAATCTAAGTGCTTAAATAAAAAATTTCTTCTAAAAACTGCTCTTGTACAGATTTTAGAAAAAATACATCAATAACTCTCATTCTATCATTTTTCTCATTTTAAACAAGCATAAATAGCTGTCTTATGATAACACAAAATCCCTATTCCAGACCATATATTGTTTACTTCCATGGCGATAATCATACACCACTCTATCAGTTAGGAGGGAAACTAGGGGAAATAAAGCACTAAAACTAAATAAAATATTATTTCATACAAAATTCAAATATCTAAAACATCCAGCTGGTCTTCAAGGATTTTTGAATTGTAAGTGTTAAGAACAGATGATGTAGGAGCACAATGAAAGTACAGCCACTTCAGCTCATTTCATTTATTTACTTCCAAAGGAGATAAAAGCATTTCCTCAATGCAGCCTATATATTTTAGCCTGGACATATACTACCTTATCTATTCTTAAAGGATAGCTAAAGCTTTTTCTTTTTGAATAACAGTGAAAATTAGGGTAACTGCACATGAAATTGTTTTCTTTTTCTTTTTCTTTTTGGAATTCGAGACGAACACTTTTCTCTACTCACAACATTGTTTTCTTTTCTCTCCATAGAATATTGTTTTTCCGATGAGGTTTGTTGGGTTTTAACAGTGAGAGTACATCTGAGATTGTGTTCAAGTGTGAGTAATGTGAGTATGGGGTGTTTGAAACACTTAGTGATAGAATCAAAAGTGTTTGTATTGTCTAAGGATGGAAACTCCTTGTTCATTACTGAAAAGAGTAAAAGGGTGGTGAAAGAGATGAGGTTGGGGATGTCCACGGTGCAATGGTTCGCTAGAACACTAGAGGACTACCAAAAGGGTGATAAAAAGGATGTACACCACCTCTAGGGAGGAGACCAGAAGTTTCATTGCGCAAAGGTGTTCAAATGCCCGTGGCGGTTACATGGCTCTAGCGGAATATGGTGGTGGCGGCAAACGTAGTTTCTTTCCTATACTTGAAGAGTCGGGAGGTAAGGGCTGGAGGAGAATGGCGGATGCACTGTGGGAGGTGGTTAAAGAGGGGCATGCAATTCACAATAGAGGAGGGGTTATTCAAAGGCCGTTGGTGGCAGTGAAACACCCACAGAATCGTTCGTACAAGGAGGCTCTGTTGCAGAAGACAGAGAGCAGAATAAGGGTGGAACGGCTCCTCATAGCTCGAGTACAGCAAGACTGTGGAGGTGGCAAGCACGTTGTGGGTCTGGCAAAGAGGGCGTGCTCACTACTTTGCTAGAAATGAAATCACAATTGTCGACAATAACAGAGAAGATGGAGGCTCTAATACGGTGTGTTGAGGAGGAATATAAAGATGGGCTTGGGCCACAAGGTAAGTGGACCTGGCAATTTACTTAATGCATCGGGCACTAAAGAAGTAGCTAGGCAATTGAGGGCGGCTGGGCTAGTCACAAGCCAAATGGGCCGATTTGTTGGGCTTCAAGTAAAGGGCCAAAACAGAGGTAAGGCTGGGGTTGGGACCCAGCCCGTGTGGAAAATCAGAGAGGGGGGAGATGTCGGGCCTTCTACCGGCGAGAGGCAGTCAACCTCACTGGAGAAGGTGCCGATCGACTTGCACACGATCAAGGAACCCTCGACGGTGGCCCAGACGATGAACATAGTAGCAGTGGAGTTGATGATAGCCAATCCAATTATGGATTTCAACGTTTCCTTGTCGGCGGACATCGGATCTCTAGCACAGTACACACAGACAGTGTCAATGGATGGAAGGGAAGAGTCTCAGGTGGCTTTTACTCCGACGAAGGGCTTTGGGCATCACCAATTAGCTCAGTACACACAAACAAAGGCCGATCGGTGATGGGGAAGAGTCTTAGGTGGCTTGTACTCCAGCGAAGGGCTTTAGGCATTGTCTCCGCTACTCGCAATGGGAGTTTCACCATCAGATTAGGCGACTCAAAAAGTGAAGGATATTCAGAATTGTATGGGGATTTCATGTGAAGGGTTTGAGGAGCAGTTCAGGGCATTACTCATTGCTATTAAGGCAGGTCGATTTCAATCTCCTAAATCTGCTACTAGTAAAAAGGGTGAGTTAAAACGTCTCACTTCTTCGATTAATTATGATGGACGGGAGGGGAGTATTGGCAAAGGAAGATCTAAGAGGAAGGTTGTTTCTTCCCATGAAGCCTATAGTCCTTTCTTGGAACATTTGGGGTCTCATTGATCCCAATAAGCTTCTTCGGGTTAAGAATCTCTTACGTCACTGGAAATTGGATATTGTTTGTTTGCAAGAAACCAAGATTGAATTCATTGATCGAAGTATCTTCGCTAGTATTGCCGTCCATATGTGAGATGGGTGTATCTTGCTTCTGAGGGAGCGTCCGGGGGTATTCTTATCATGTGGGATTCGCAGGTGGTTGAGTCTATTGAGGAGTGTGTTAGAAACTATATGGTGGCTTGTTCGTTTAAAAATGTAGCGGATGGCTTTTGCTAGGCTTTCATTGTTATGATGTGGATAAACATAGGAAGGTTTTAGGGGAGGAGCTTGTAGGTTTAGGCGGTTGGTGGAACTTTGTAACGCCCCAATGAAAGGCCCAAACCAAATGATCTATACTCCAAAAGGACTAGTCAATGATAAAATTAGAGCTCCATTGGAACCTTATAAAGAGCAAAAAATTCTCCTTCCCAAGCAATGTGGAATCCCATACACCACATACCCTTATCCGTATCATACGGGGTATCACAATCTACCCCCTTTAAATTCTCAATGTCCTCATCAGGATAGTCCGTTGTAGCCTGCACGGCTCAAATCTCACATTTTTTGCTATGATAGAAGGCTCTGATACCATTTGTAACGCCCCAAATGGAACCTTATCAAGAGCAAGAACTTCTCCTTACTAAACAATGTGGGATCCCATACACCACCTACCATTATCCTTATCATATGGAGTATCACAAACTTACTGTGGTGTATTGGAGGTGACTTTAATATCACTCAGTTCCCTAGTGAAAGATCGGGAAAAATACGGCATAGCCCTCCGATGAATGAGTTTTCTGAATTTATCTTTGATATGGATTTGGTAGATCTACCACTTGTTGGTGGCATGCACACTTGGTCTAAAAATCGTTGGTCCCATTTGGACAGATTTCTGGTGACTCCTTCATGGGAGGCTTATTACTCTACTTTGTTGCATAAGAGATTGGATAGTGTGTGTTCGGATCACTTCCCTATTGCACTGGATTGTGGAGGCATTCATAAGGGTAAAAGATACTTTAAATTCGAAAATGTGTGGCTGAAAGTGGTGTTTTGTGAAGAAAGTTAGGGCATGGTGGTCCTCATATCCTTTAAAGGGTTCGCTAAGCTTTAGATTGGCTCAAAAATTGAAAGCATTGAAACGGATTTGAAGATGTAGAATGTTGAAGTCTTTGGACATATTGATAGTAAAAAATGGCCTCTTATGGGGAATTAAAGGATTGGGAGGAAAGGGATGTGAGCGCTCCTCATTTTAGGATTCTTGCAAGAAATTATATATCACCTCGGAGCTGGAAAAGGTGCTACTAATGGAAGAAATATCGTGGAGACAAAAGTTACATGCCCTTTGGTTGAAAGAAGGGGACCGTTGTACTAAATTTTTCTATCGGGTGGCTAACTCTCATCGTAGGATAATGCAATCGAGATGCTCCAGATTGATGGACAGGTCTGTTCTGATCTTGATGACCATTAAGAACCACATTGTTAACTTCTACAAAGATCTCTTTTCTGAAAAATTCCTTTGGACCAAGTTTGATGGCATGCCTTTTGAGTCTATCGGCCAATCAAGTTCAATGTGGCTGGAAAGACCATTTGAAGCAGATGAGGTTCTTAAGGTGATTCAGGGGATGGCTAAGGATAAAGCCCCAGGTCCGGATGGGTTCTCTATGGCCTTCTACCATGATTGTTAGGATGTGGTTGGGGAGGATATTATGCAGGTTTTTCAAGAACTCTACACTTTTGGTAAATTTGAAAAAAGCATTAATGAGTCTTTTATTGCTCTTATCACTAAGAATGTTGGGGCAGTGGAGGTGAAATATTTTCAGACTATTAGTCTCATTAATGGGGTGTACAAGGTTATCTCTAAGGTGCTCGTTAATCGCATGAGTGCTGTCATAAGTAGTATTACATCAAAATCCCAAAATGCTTCTATGAAGGGGAGGCAAATATTGGATTCAGTTTTGATTGCCAATGAATGCTTAGATTGTAGAATCAATGAGGGTACGCCCGGACTCTTGTGCAAGCTAGACATGGAAAGGCTTATGACCATGTTTGTTAGGATTTTTTGTGCTATAATGCTATTTACTTGGGAGATGTGGTTTTCGGGAGAGGTGGATTTCTTGGATTAGTCATTGTATACCTACTATCCGCTATTAGGTTCCGATGAATGGAGCGCCAGAGGGCTTTTTTAACAGCTCTAGGGGATTAAGACAAGGGGGTCCCCTCTCCCCTTTGTTGTTTGTCATAATTATTGAAGCATTGAGTCACATATTGGGGGCGGCTGTTAATGGAGGATCCCTTGCTGGATTTTCAGTGGGTGGTGTTAATATATCTCACATTCTCTTTGTTGATGACACTCAACTTTTTTGAGAGCTGGACAGAAATCATATGCAATATTTGAGGGTTGTACTACTTTGCTTTGAAGTCGTTTCAGGCCTGAAAGTAAATCTCAAAGTCTAAAATGGTTCTTGTGGGTAATGTGAATAATATTCAGGGCTTGGCAAATATCTTGGGCTTCAAGGTTGCTTCACTATCCTTGAAATACCTTGGCCTTCCGCAGGGGGTTGCCTTCAAGGCAAAATCTATTTGAGATGGTGTGTTAGAAACAATTTAAAGAGGATTGGCTGGTTGGAAACGGTATATTTGTCCAAGGGTGGAAAACTAACTCTCATAAAGAGCATGTTATCTAACCTCATTACTTATTTTCTATCCCTATTTCCGTTAACTGTAAGTGTGGTCTCTCGTATTGAGAAAACCTTTCATAACTTTCTTTGGAAAGGTATTGTAACGCCTCAATGGAAGGCTCAAACCACATGGCCTATACTCCAAAAGGATTAGTCAATGATACAATTGGAACCGCATCGAAATTTTATAAAGAGCAAGAACTTTTCCTTCCCAAGCAATGTGGGATCTCATTCACAACCTACCCTTATCCTTATCATATGGGGTATCACATGTATAGGAGAGGAAACTAAGTTCCATCTTGTTGGTTGGTATAAAGCTTGCTTACCAATACCTTGTAGTGGGTTAGGGGTGAGTAATTTGACTTTTGAGGAAATGGTTGTGGAGATATCGTAGGGAAGGGGAGAGTTTGAGAAGTATTAGATTCCAAATATGGGAGTATCCAGGGGGGCTCATGTTCTAAGTTAAGGGAACATATGGTGTGGGGTTGTGGAAATATAATGGAGCTGGATGGGGAAGATTCTCCAAGTTTTTCAGTTTTGCAATTGGAAGAGGTCATGGTGTTTATTTTTGGCTTGATGTATGGTGCGGTGAAAGGGCTCTAAAGCAGGTGTTTCCCATGCTCTACCAAATTTCTAGTAACAAGGAGACTGTTGTGGCTGATCTATTGGTGTTTTCTGATGGTGCTGTCCATTGGAATGTTAGTTTTTCGAGAGTAGCTCAAGACTGGGAAATGGATATGTTTGTTGTTTTCTTTGACTTGTTGTATGCTATGTCAATTGACAATGAGATGGAAGATAAGATGATTTGGAATTGTGGAAGAAATAAAAAGTTCTCGGGTCGCTCCCTCTATAAGGCTCTCTTGGGATTGTCTAATGATCCTTGTTTTCCTTGGAAGGCTATTTGGAACTGCAAGGTACCTCCTAAGATTGCTTTCTTTATATGGATTGCATCTCTAGGGAGGATTCTCACCTCGGATAGCTTGAGAAAATGAGGTATCACCATTTTAGATTGGTGCTATATGTGCAAGAAAGATTGAGAATTAGTGATCATCTTTTGTTACATTGTGAAGTGCCCAGAATTTATGGAATGAGATCTTTTTTTTTATAAGTAATAATATTATATATATATCAATAGAAGTAACCAAATACACTAGACGTATACAAGAGAACACCTAGCCCATACAAGAGAGTCCCTAATGACCCAAAAAGCCCATGAAACCTACCCAAAATACACCAAGCCCGAATTGGAATGTAACACGCCTCCCCAACCCCAGCCCCTTGTTTTCGTAAAACTAATCCTCTACCCGAGCATCCTACTACGAGAATGCCTCCACAATACCCTCACTTTAGTCTTCCCTCAAATTGAGCTACCTCCCTTAGCATAGTAGTTGATTGCCCATGAAAGAAGCTTTAACTCCATGCTTTCTTAAAATTTGATTTGGTTTCAAGCACGTGGCTCGCCTCAATCGCAGTGAGTAGTGCTTTAAATTGGTCTTCATATTCTCCATGTTCTCCATATGAAAGTCCCAGGATTTGCTTAAACATGTTAACTTTATTCAGAACCCAATTCGATGGTGAACCCGCTATATCATTTATCGGAGGAAGAGAAACAAGGGGAACGACATTATCCCTAGCCACAGTACCCATCTACACTCCCAACTCTAAACCTTCCCCCACACTAGGCACCAACGACAAACCGATAATTTCCTTCCCGCCATAAGGTTGCTCGACAACTATATGGTTGTTGTCCATTGTTTCTATCACCATTACAGATTCCTCCCCTCCATCAACTGCTCCCTTAGGAATAGAATGGAATGAGATCCTTAATTGGACCAGGATGGCATGGTTTATGCCTAGAAGAGTTAGGTTAGGTTTGGATAGTGTGATGAGTTGAGATAAAAGTTGAAAATTGAATAAAATATTGTTAAAATATTATTTTTTAATATTAGTATTATTTTGGAATAGTGTTGTATGTGCCAACAAGGTAGTGAGACTGTGGACCATCTTCTACTACATTGCGAGATTGCTAGAGCGTTATGGGTAGATATTTTCAGGCGATTAGAGCTGGCATGGGTTATGCCTGCCACAATAGCGGAACTTCTGGCATGCTGGTCGAACCTTGGTGGTCTTCCACAAATTTCAGCCGTGTGGAAAATGATTTCTATATGTATTCTTTGGTGCATTTGGCAGGAACGAAATGACCGGATATTTGAAGATCGGGAACGCTCCTAGATGGGATTAGATTGCTTGTTGTTAGCACTTTATTTTCTTGGGCCAGATCTGTAGACTTTAATGGCCTTGATTTTCATGACTATCCCTATTCTATTTCTACTGGCTAACTAGGTGTAATCTCTTGTATACTACGGATGTACCTGGGCTATGCCTATTCTATTAATATATTATAATCATTTACTTATAAAAAAAAATTATTTTGGAATTTGAAAAAGTTAAATTGTTTATTGTATTTTGTGTAGGAATTTGTAAAAGTTGTAATTATGAGATGAGATGGGTTGAGATTAAGATAGGTTTGGGGGGTGAGATGAGAATTTTGTGTTTTGTTTTAAAGTTTAAAGTATTACTTTTTAGTTTTGAGATTTGAAAAAGTTGAATTGGAATTTGAAAAAGTTGTATTGAGATTTGAAAAAGTTGAATTGTTTATTATATTTTGTATGGGAATTTGAAAAAGGTATAATGATGAGATGAGATGAGATGAGAATTTTGTATTTTGTTTTGTGTTCCAAACCTATCAGCTCTCAATCCAAACTGAGCCTTAGGGATATGCTAAAGAGATGGACAGGCATTAGGGAAAATGCCCACATCGCTATTGTGTGGAGAATGGTCCCTTATTGCATTATGTGGTGTTTGTGGATGGAAAGAAACAAGAGGTGCTTTGAAGACATGGAACGTTCTTTAGAGGAGCTTAAGCAATTTTTTTACATTACTTTACTCTCCTGGGCTTCGGCCATTATTAGTAATGCAAATAATCTCCATGATTTGCTTGTATCTTTCACTAGTGCTTAGTTGTAATTACGCTTGTTCAATGTATATTCCCGGTATACTTGGGCTATGCCTTTATTATCGATAAAATTTTACTTTTATTTATATATATATAAATGAATGGCCCTCGCCTTGTTATAGAGAAAAAAAAAAAATACTAATAACCTCTATGAAGCTAGATATGAAAGAAGGAAGCTTCCAAGCATACCTTATCAACGGCTTTCTCATATCTCTCCCAAAGTGTATTAAGAACTGCCTCATTCCCAACTTCACTGAACAGATAAGTATGAAAAAAGTGAAATATTAGATACAATGATCAGGCCTTAATCCTAACTAAAACTGAAATATTGAAAAAATGAATTTAAATATATTGAGTTGACTTAAATCGTAATTAAAACTGAATTACTAAAAGAAAAAAAAAAAGAATCTGTGTTTTTTCATATGAAGGAACAAATCCTTAATGAAATTGATAAGATCTTCAATGAAACCACCCATAAGGGTAAGACTTTGAATCATTTCAGAAGAGCATATTCATCACTGCATTCAATCACAAACTCCTTTCATTTTTAATAGAAATTAAAAGGGCGATAAGACGGGCTCTAGAACAGGGATTAGCACCTAAAATAAACCAAGAATGAAATGCAGCAAAGGTTTTAGCACATGTAAGTGATGGAAGACTTGCATCAATTACATTTCACTCATGCCTTCCACAATCTAGAGGCTCTAGATTGAATTGTTAGAGACATTGGTTCCCATAATGCAAGTTATGTTTTTATGTACGGGTCTCTAAGTTGTAGACTTTTCCTCTATTTCAAGAATGAGAGAGAGAGAGAGAGAGAGAGAGAGAGGACAGACAAACTTTTACACAAAAGAAAGTACAGGTGAACATTGATGACAAATCCAAACAATTTACAGGCTGGTTCATAGTATGACCTTCAAATAGAACTTGTCTTATAACTATCAGGAATTGTACTCGCTCTATGGCTTCACTTAGCCCACTTATTGTATGAAACCACGTGTTATTGAGTTCCTCGACATTTAAATGTACAAAACATTTGGAAGATGGTTCCCCTATGTTTATTGTGGTGCCTTCAGAAGAAATTAGAGCGTTATTTTTCCAATGGTTTACTTATAAAAAATAAAATCAACGATTTACTTCAATGGTCCATTGTGATAGATTTTAAAGGTTTAAATGTTCATGAGTTCCTTGTAGCAAATGTCAATCAAGCATAGGTGTCTCTCTTGTATACGCCCTGTGTACATGAGCTATGCCTATTATTTTCATCAATAAAATCCTTCATTATTTATTAAAAAAAATATAAAAACAATCATGGTTCCCTAAAAAATAAAAAAGACAAAAAAAAGTAATATATCATCCAGCAAAAAACATTTAAAACACTTAAATTATGCTCATAAACAAAGAAGCTTGATGCCCCAGAAAGACGAACAAAAGAATATTTAGCAAGAAAAAGGAGGCGTGTAACAATGTCATGCAAAGGTATAGTCAAGACTATTATTTAAGAGTACATAGAATACTAGATGCATGAACAAAAACGTGTAAACCCTTTGGCATGAGAATTTTTTTTATTTCGTAAGCACTTTGTCAAAATATCATGCATAGATGATGCTCTTCTATGTGTCCCGTGTACTTGGGCACTTACCTATTCCTATATCAATAAAATTTTGTTTGCTGATCAAAAAAAGCATTTTGCCAAAATAAAGGCAAAAATATTTATAAAAAGAACTAGAAAAGGTATTAAAATTAAAGGCCTACCTGCTCAAAGTCTTAGGTATGCCGTTCCTAGGTGATGAATCAACAATCAAAACAACTTCTCAGTAAGTTTTGTCTTTTACAAGAGGTTTAAAATATGATTTCATTCCAAAACATGCTGAGTTCCTAATGTAAAATGAAGCTGCACAAGGATAACTGTATGCATCATTTCAGTAAATAGCTGCGCATGTAAATACTTTACTCCCTCCAGTCCATAATAGTCTAATATAACAATGAAAAGATTGAAAGTGATGAATGTAACAAGTCCAGACTACACATCTAAGCATTAAATACCTGAAGCAAATTTTTGGACCAGGAGGAGAGAACCTCTGGGGTTGCGACCCTGAAGTAGACTCTCCAGTTTGACCACCAGACGTCCTTCGAATAAGGTCGGCAACACCCTTCACAATATTCATGCTTCCCAGCCAAGATTTTAAAGGAAGATCAACACGTCATAATCCATCACTTTAGCCACACCCAACGTTTCTATTTTCATAAATCGCAAATCAGCCTAAAAAAGAAACTGCAAACTAAAAACAAAACACAAGAAAGATCAAGAACCAAACCTAGAATGAGAAATTTTTGAACTGGCACGAAGATATAGTTTCCTAAGTTGAGAATTTCGTTTTCTTGAATAATCAAGAATCACACATTCTCAAGGTTATTTTCCTTATTCAACCAGGTTTCCAAGGACTAAATATCAGAACGAAATTCGGTATCTACTTGATTGAATGAACCGATAATTGAATTGACGACGGAAGTCAAACCGCACATTGAATAATCGAACATTCGAAGGAACGTACAAGAATCAGAAAGCGACTGTGCGATTAACTATTGGGAATTAAAATAAATGAAAGTGAAAATGTTAGGTTTGACAGCTTCGAGCCCTATGATTAATAAAGAAAATTCTTCTAACAAGACCGACGTGGTGTGTACCTGATCAGATCGAAGGCACAACCTCTGTGCGTGAGTTCTAGGGTTTTAAGTGAGATCTAACATAGAAAAACTTCGGGGGTCGCCTTCAATGGCGTCAGCGTAGAATCAAGAAAACCAAGCGTGAGATTAGTGGAGAACAAAAGATTAATAATATCAATTGTAAAGTAAACCCCCGGGAGGCATTTAATATCGAGACTGCCCTCGTGGGGTTAATCCTTTCAGTGTCGGTGATGCGGTTTATCAGGGTCGAAGTTGGACGGAAATCGTCTTTTATTTCTTTTCCCCCCCCCTCTCACTGGACGGACAGACTGACGGAAATTGTTTTACCGAATAAACGGTTTTACCAGATATTTGCTTGTTTAAGCCTCGCCTGTCACCACGGTACGGCGTCCTCGCAGTGTGTCCGAGACTCCGAAATTAGCGACGCCGTTTTTAAGGTTGGGCGTGGCTACTATGCCGCCCCAAATTGACCGCTGGGCGTTACCGCCCGGTGTAAAAAAAATTTTTTTTTTTTGTTCATTCTACTTTTTACAATTTTTTTTACCTATTTAAATACATTTAAAAAATAAAAAAAATACATCAATACATTTAAAATCATTTCCTTAATCACTAAATAAAAAAATAAAAAAATTTTTTTGACCAAGTGGTCAAATGGAGGTGTCAAACCTATGAGACAAAGTAGTATTTTTCTTTAAGGTTTACTCTCTCTACTGTCTTGTTATATCATGAAAAATAAAGAATTTACCCAGCTCACAAAACCAAACAATTTGAAACACGTATACGGAAAATGCATATTTTTTTATAGGATAACTTAATAAAAAATAACTAAAACAACAATTTGCATTGTTTTCATTGTTTCCAAAAATAGTGAGGGTTAGATTTGGAGAATGAGATAAAGAATTTTTGGTTTTAGATAAAAATTTAAAATATTATATTTTAATATTATTATTATTTTGATATTTGGAAAAAGTTAAATTGAAATTTGAAAAAGTTGAATTATTAATTATATTTTATATATAAATTTGAGAATGTTGTAATGATGAGATGAAATAAGATAATATGAAAACTTTGTATTTGAATTTAGTTACCAAATCTAATCCACTTTGTCTCCTTAATATAGCCTGTGACTTATTAATAAATTTTAAAAATATATATATTCAAAACAAAAAGGCATTCAAAATTACAAAAACATGAATTAAAATTCTAGATTATCTCTATCTTTTTATGTTTGTGATGTCACGTCAAGAGACAAAATGAGTGGTTTAAATTAAGATAGACAATAGAAATGTCCATATAAATATCGGTCTTTTTTTTTTTTTTTTTGGTAGATATATTAGAGTACTTGATCCTTTATAGACAAACTGCTTTGTTTTTTTTCAAGACCAAAATTCAAAATTTTGAAAACTTTGAAAACCTTCCATCTCATCATTACAATTTTCTCAAATCTCCATATAAAATAAAATAAACAATTCAATTTTTTCAAATCCCAAGATAAATATAATATTAAAAATATATATTATAATAATATTTTATTTAATTTTTTAACTTTAATCTTATCTCATCTCATTTTATATAATCTCATTTTATTTCATCTCAAATTTGAAAACAAACAAGACCGACCACAAATATATTGGACTATATTTACCATCTGCTCTCTAAAGGCTGTTACTGTTGGGTTTAGGAACACGAGGCTTCTCCAGGCCCAACCCACAGTATTCACCATTTGTAAAAGAAAGGAAAACTTGATTGTTTGGATCTCGTGGGCAGACAATAGACTACAAGAGAATAATTATCTATTTAGTGCGCCTATTTGCTTTATAGATCATTTGGAATTCCAATTCTAACCTTGCAAGGCCGTTTGGTGCCTTTTCTTCGAGTTTGGCTAACATGACAAATTATTCGATGTGTTCAATAAAAAATAACTCTTTGAACAACACTAAAAGGCAACAACGGTAACACAATTCACTTCATGAGTGGGGCTACTCTCCCGCCCCACTCTTACCGCTGAGCTTACCGCTCAGTTACTCTTTTTTTTTTTTCTTTTTATATTTTTTAATACATTTAAATACATTTAAAAAATTAAAAATAATACACCAATATATTTAAAATCACTTCCTTAATCACTAAGTAAAAAAATAATTTTGGCCAACGGTCAAAAGTGGAGGGCATAATAGTTTTTTCCTTCATTAGATATCCCGACCCATGCGGTATTATTCGGTTCCTTTTAGGCCTCGTTTGTTTACAGGGATGAAACACAAAATTTTAAAAACTTTGAAACTTTTGTATGGATAGCTGATTTCTGAAAACAAATATCTATTTTATCTCATCTCATCTCATCTCTCATTAATTTATTTACTATTTATAAACTGTCCTGCACTAAAAAAAAGCTGACATGATGTTATCGTTTTGTACAAAGAAATTGATCTATCGTCTGACTTGGTTTACTGTTTTGTGCTGTTAGTTTATACGGACACGTGAAGGAAAAAAGCCAAAAATTGATTTTCAGTTTGGTGTTACTATTTCTGCATGGCGTTCCACCTTTTGTTTATATTTTATTATAAAAAACTATTATAATTAAAAGTGGGTCCCTCTCACCAGTACTAAAAACCATGCAAAAAAAAAAAAAAAAAAGAGGCAAAGCCGCAAAACGCAACAAGTCTACAGGAAAACGTCCAAAAAAAACTCTGAAAATATTTGTACGGGTTGTGAGTCCCACAACTATAAATACTTTATAAAAAAAGTCAAACTAATCTATCTCATCTTTATAAACAAACACGTATTTCATCTTATCTCAACATATCTCAATATTATTTACATATTTTAAAAAAATTTATCTTATTTTATTTCATCTCTAAAAACAAACGAGGTCTTAATATTTCGAGAACTTGACTATGTGGTTTCGTATAGATAATGTTGTAACAGTAATCCTTTAATGTTACAAGAGACATTTTGAAGTGGAAATGGGAAATAAGTGTTAATGACACGACACGCGAGTGGGATATGACACGTCAAATTCCACCTGGATATGACACGTCATTTTCTTCTTTGATGCGGTATCAATGTGGTGTTATGTATGTGACTTGTTAAAAAATTTAAAAACATAAATATAAAATAGTAGCGAATATAAAAATTTAATTTTCATCTTTATTAGAGCATTGGTATTGGATTAGCCAAATATCTTTTCATCTTCAAATTTAGCAAATATCATCCATATTTGCTCTACATTGAATTAGCTAAATTGTTTTCATCCAAACCATAAGTTACAGTAAATCTATTATTCATTTCAAATATGAAAAGAACTATAGAAAGTCTAAAAGTACTTTTTGAGATTATTATATTATAGATATGATATTTTTATTCATTTGAGATTTTATCATCTATATTCATATTGGATTATTATATTATAGATTGTTGGATTATGAATATGAAAATGAATATGATTGTTGGAGGTTATTGAAGATTATGAAAATAAAATAAAAATTAATTAATAAAATATAATTAATAAAAAATAATAATATTTTTTTATTATAGAAAATAAAATGACTAATCCAATGTAGACTTCAAATTTTGAATTATTAGCTAAAAGTGAAAAAGTTACATATTAGTTAAAATTTAAAGAATAGGATAGTCAATCTAATGCTAATGCTCTTATATTTGTTTGCATCATTTTATTTTAAATATATATTTGTTTAATTTTTTAATAAGCCTCCTTGCCGCAAAATGAACTGTATATATTAAGGGGATAGCAGCATTACTCTTTTAAATTTGCTTACAATTTTTAATATATGTGGATTGAAAGAAAAGCCAGCGTATTTGAAAATGCTTTGAGAAGATAACGATTGGATTAAAAATTCTGAGATCTAAAACTCGTATTGAAAATTGAAATTCCTAAGAAAGCAGAGACGTTAGAAATTTATTGGTTGGGGCAATAACGGAGCCCATCACGTCTATCTTTCTCTCGTCAATGTTCTCTATTCATTGTTTCGTCATGCAAAAACAGCCGAGCCCAATTCTCTTTAATTTCATCGTGCACCGGCCCGTAACCTGAATCATGCAGTGGTCCAACGGAGTATTACTCATTTCATCTGCCTCAATTTTGCCTTGTTTGTTTTCATAAAAAAAAAGTTCAATTTATTTCATCTCATCTCATAATCAAATAAATAATTATAATTTTTTTAAATTTTAAAATAAAAATAATATTAAAAATATATATTTTAACAATATTTTATTTTCATCAACTTCAAATAAAAGTACTGATTCTAAGTTTGTTTTGCTCGTCCTTATAATTATTTAGACCAAAAAACCTCGCTGTCATGGGTTTCTATGAAAGAGACGGTTTCCAACTATATATATATATGAAATATTATAAACTTAGACCAAATCCGGCATCCAATGTTGTTATTCACAAGCAATCCATATCATCTACGTAAACCTTTATTATACGTGACAATAGGGGTATAAATGGGAAAGGAAAAAATGAGGATTAAAGAAGACCACATGATTCACTTTAATCACATGGAGCTACCGAACATGTGTGTTGATACAAAGGTGTATTAAACCTCGCGAGGGTTCGAGATTTTCAAATTTTGTGGCATTCAAAATGTTTGCATGTAAGAATCACTGCCTGCAGGGATCATTTTATACAGTGAAATGATTGGTGCATTGCATGAAAAGTGTATAAAATTGTTGATTCTTGTGAAGGAAAATACTAAATGAACCCATGAGCCTGCCCTCTTCATTTTACTGCTCATGCTTTTTTTTTTTTTAATTTGTTTACTTAATAATTAAAGAAATGATAGTTAGTAAAGTTGTGTATTTTTTTTATTTTTTCTTAATGACTAGGATGAAAAAAAATATATTTAAAAACAAAATTTAAAAAAACTCAAAAACAAAAACAAAAAATTTTTTATACGTTGGCCTGCTAGCATCATCCTTCTCAGGATTGTGTATGTACATATAGCACGATCTTTTTATAAAAAATTATACTCATCACCACACATAGTTTTTATTTTTTGTTTTACTAAATATATGTCATATGGATGATGAGTAAAAAAATTTAATTAATTTAATAAGAATAAAACAAAAAGAAATTAATTAATTAATTAATTAATTAAAAAATAAAAATAATTGTGATGTGTGGGTTAATGAATAGTAAAACCTTCTTTTATATTTACGTTACAAGTACTTGACACTAGGTAATAAGCCACAATGATCTCTCCCACTGGACCAAAAAATAATACGAGCATGTGATTTTTAAAAATCAAATAAAAATAAGTGTTATAATTTTAAAGAGATTTAGAGGGTTGTTAGAGATACAAAATAATCTCGCAAATGGATATTACACATTGATGTGACATGCTAATAGTGTGCCACATCTCCCTCAGTCACTCCCTTTCTCCCCCTTTCCCTTTCTCTTTCTCTTCCATTTCCCTCCTCGTCAGCATTGTCTGCCCTCTTGTAGTGATTATTGACCACCATGAAAGGCCAAATGACAAGTCATCAGCTCAAATCCCTCCACCTAGAGGCGCACGGTTGACCACGCACAGTGTGTGAAATGTGGTCCTTGATCACCAATGTGTATTGTGAGCTCCACACTGATAGTGCTGCTTGAACCGTCGATGTCTTTTGTCCATCCTAAGGTGGTCCCTGACCACTATGGCAGGCACGGAGAGAGGGCAGGGGTGGCGGCACGGGGGGAGCAGAGAAAAAAAAAAGGCGAAGACGTGGCATACACATCAATGTGTGAGATCTCTTTGTGTGATTCATTTGTAGCTATAATATTTTCCTTTCACAATAAAGAAATATTTTAATCACAAAGAGACTAAAAAAAAATTAACAAACTTAAGTGACTTGATGTAGTATGTTAGATTGTAAATATATTTTTATTATAAAATTAATATAATATATAATATAAAATCATGTCAATTTATAAATTTATTTTTATAATTTTTTTTACTGTAGCACTTCTCTTCGTACAAATATTTTTCTAAAACAAATGCGCATTTATAAATTATTACCTACTCGTATTTCGAAACAAAATGCATGAATCGAAGTCGTTGTTCATAATATTTTCGTGTTGAGGGTATTAATGGAGCTGCGGACTTNTAGTAAAGTTGTGTATTTTTTTTATTTTTTCTTAATGACTAGGATGAAAAAAAATATATTTAAAAACAAAATTTAAAAAAACTCAAAAACAAAAACAAAAAATTTTCAAACTAGCAATACGTTGGCCTGCTAGCATCATCCTTCTCTGGATTGTGTATGTACATATAGCACGATCTTTTTATAAAAAATTATACTCATCACCACACATAGTTTTTATTTTTTGTTTTACTAAATATATGTCATATGGATGATGAGTAAAAAAATTTAATTAATTTAATAAGAATAAAACAAAAAGAAATTAATTAATTAATTAATTAATTAAAAAATAAAAATAATTGTGATGTGTGGGTTAATGAATAGTAAAACCTTCTTTTATATTTACGTTACAAGTACTTGACACTAGGTAATAAGCCACAATGATCTCTCCCACTGGACCAAAAAATAATACGAGCATGTGATTTTTAAAAATCAAATAAAAATAAGTGTTATAATTTTAAAGAGATTTAGAGGGTTGTTAGAGATACAAAATAATCTCGCAAATGGATATTACACATTGATGTGACATGCTAATAGTGTGCCACATCTCCCTCAGTCACTCCCTTTCTCCCCCTTTCCCTTTCTCTTTCTCTTCCATTTCCCTCCTCGTCAGCATTGTCTGCCCTCTTGTAGTGATTATTGACCACCATGAAAGGCCAAATGACAAGTCATCAGCTCAAATCCCACCACCTAGAGGCGCACGGTTGACCACGCACAGTGTGCGAAATGTGGTCCTTGATCACCAATGTGTATTGTGAGCTCCACACTGATAGTGCTGCTTGAACCGTCGATGTCTTTTGTCCATCCTAAGGTGGTCCCTGACCACTATGGCAGGCACGGAGAGAGGGCAAAGGTGGCGGCACGGGGGGAGCAGAGAAAAAAAAATAGGCGAAGACGTGGCATACACATCAATGTGTGAGATCTCTTTGTGTGATTCATTTGTAGCTATAATATTTTCCTTTCACAATAAAGAAATATTTTAATCACAAAGAGACTCAAAAAAAATTAACAAACTTAAGTGACTTGATGTAGTATGTTAGATTGTAAATATATTTTTATTATAAAATTAATATAATATATAATATAAAATCATGTCAATTTATAAATTTATTTTTATAATTTTTTTTACTGTAGCACTTCTCTTCGTACAAATATTTTTCTAAAACAAATGCGCATTTATAAATTATTACCTACTCGTATTTCGAAACAAAATGCATGAATCGAAGTCGTTGTTCATAATATTTTCGTGTTGAGGGTATTAATGGAGCTGCGGACTAGTGGTTAAGGGCCGTCCAAATTAATTAAACTGAATTATTTTGTCTGTGGTGGCCCTATCCAACGGCCAGCGTTGTTGTCCCTTCTTTTATTGGCGGATTAGTCAAATATATAGAATTCGCCAATCAAAACAAATAAAGTAGGAAGGATGGGACTGAAATGGATTGGCTTTCTTAATTTAGCAAAACTAATATCAGGTTGGATAATGAGTTGAGAAGGGATGAGTTGAAATGAAAGTTAAAANAATTTTATTTTCTATTTATAAACTTGCATATTGTGAACTGTTTTGTATATTCAAGTCACATGTTTATTAGGTTCATGATTTCCCATTTGGGTTTGACTAGCATTGAGATATTCAAGTGCATGATTGTGGACTATTTTGTATATTCAAGTCACATGTTTATTAGATTCATGATTTCCCACTTGGGTTTGACTAGCATTGAGATATTCAAGGCATGACTGTGGACTGTTTTGTATATTCAAGTCACATGTTTATTGGGTTCATGATTTCTCGCTTGGGCAGAGTTTATTTGCCATGTAAGCTGCGATTCGTCTGATATATTTTTTCCTGTGGTTTTTATTGTATGCCTATCATTTCTATTGACCAACTTAATTTCTAAATTAGTGTTAAATTGAAAACATCTCCCTAAATTACAACCTCATTATAAAACACATCCCTAAATATGACATAATAATCCACTCCTTAAATCGAAATTTTTATCACAATTGCAGTCAGGTCAGATTAGGAAGTTAAATTGGATGGTATAATGATGATATCACCTTAATTTATTTTTGATATTACCCTAATTTATTAGATAAATAACATAACTTATCTCCACCTTTTAAAGTTCCACAGCCACTGAGCCAAGCCACCTGTTTTTTGGACTTTTTTAAATAAAGCTCACATCTATTATTTTTATTACAGAATGAGGATAATATCATCTGCTATAACTTCCCAAGCGAAGCCCTGGGCAACTCGTAATAAAATGCATGCTTAGCCTCATACATTTGGTATAGTTGAGACAGATTTGATCAATTATACCTATGTTTTACATGCAGTCATATAGAGTTGTATGTTATTGTATTGTATAGTAGTTGATTGAGGCAGATTTACAATGATGTTGTAAAAGAGCTGCATGTTTTGGTAAATTGTATAGCATTTATTATCTGTGGTACCTAATAATACTCCTCTTCTATTGTCTCAACTTATAAAAAAGAATCCAAAAGGTTTGTTATAACTTATATCCTATCCAAATGGTTATGTCAAATATTGTCTATGCATAGTTTTTTTCTAATCTAGTCTCTATATGCGTTGCACCAAATGCAACCTATATGTATTGAGAAAATTTCTATAGGGTTTGATCTCCAACTATTAGTTACAATTAAAAAAGTTGGTAAAAGAAAAATGGTTGACAAAAATTAGTTCATTCAATAATTGTAGATGGTGATTGGTTGGTATAATAAGTCATTGGCATGCTTGTTGGCTTCAAACACAATTCTAAATGTAAATGTTGGGTAGAGGAAATATTGATATGTTTGTATATGTGATTGTTGAATAAATGGCTGGTAAAATATATTTATTGAATAATTTGGATGAGGAAAAAAATACTTGAATTTTTTTTAATAAAGTTTTTAATTAATATATGAAGTATATTTGTGAAATATTAAAAAATATATATTAAAATAATAATATTTTATTATTATTTACACTTTAGGATAGCTAGTCCAATGTGGACTAACATTTTAGCTAGTCCATATTATTACCAAAAGACAACATTCTAACTAAATTTTAGATTTGGCAATGCCATTGCCAATGCTTTGAGATATTGTTGTCTTTGTTCGTTTGTCGATTCCTCCTCGTCTTTGGTTTTGTTGGGCTTCATTCGCCGTTATAAAACGATAAAAGGTTTAATCCTGTATAAAGAATATTTTCTAATATCCAATGATTAAACATTAAAACCTAATTAATTAGCTAGTTTTGATATACTTGAAATCTAATGTCCACAATATTTCAAAAAAGAAGAAGTGAACCATGGACTTTGGTGGGTGAAGCAACCGGTGGCGGGGATGCCCCTCCACGGCTCATTGCACGAAGATTGCTCCTTGCCTCACCCCGGTTGATGCCAACAACTGTACTAACAATGATTTCTGAAGTTCGTACTTGATGCGAGTTTTTTTTCTTTGCAAAAAATTGGAGGCAGTGGCAACCAGCGTAGCAACTTTTTTTAGGCGTGATTACAGGAGCTCTTTCTAGCTACAAAATGTCCGGTTGAACCATAGTTACTACCTCAAAGGTGAGTCTGTCACCACAACACCGCAAAAGTATCTAGCTGGTACAAAGCCCATTCTATGGCCCAAAAGTCAGGCTTTATTATCACAAGTGGTTTCAACTTATGTCCTAACTTCATCTCTTGATCTCGAAACCTTAAAATATCAGTTCGTACCAACTGGATTACCACCTTATTGGTGTACTTGATTCGGGTTATCAAGGTAGACTGAATTTATAGTCAGATGGTGGATATTCTAACCAATAATTATTAAGTAATTTTAAAATATGTTTAATTCATTAATAAAATTATTTATATAATTTTAATTTAAAATGATATAGTGATAAGAGTAATTCTTAGGCAGCAATTTTATTTGATCAAACAACTTGATGGTATGTATGCCAATTGCCAATAAAAAGATTCTGCATGTTATACTATTATCTATTTTTATTTATTACAATAAGATAATATTTTCTATCAATTCTTGAATTTTTTGAAATAAATATTATCCGAAAATAATTGAAAGTAGTATCACATTTACAAAATAAAATAGAAGCAAGATAACACATATATATTGTGGGTATTTTGGTGTTTGATAAAAAGATAAAAGGTTGAGGAATAAAAAATCCTTCTTCTAATTCCAACTTTTATTTAATTGGATGCTAGTTTCTCTTTTTATTTTGACTGTTTATGTATTTTATTTTATTTATTTTTTATTTAATGATTAAAAAAATAATTTTTAATGTATTGATATATTTTTAAAAATTTAAAAATTAATTAATTATATTAAAAAATATAAAAATAAAAAGATAAATTTGTAATAGACCGTACAGCACTGCTGTTTATTTAAATAAAGTCTAAACCGAAAACAAAAATACACGTTAACACTGCCATCATCATTTCATGCATGGCTGTTCACCAATGAACCAGCCAGCCTCGACACGTAAATTCCACCGTCGTGCGCGGGCCTGGGGATTTGAAAGCAAAATGCGACCCATCTCATGCACGCTTTTCACGACAAGCAGTTCCAAATTTGACTTGCCACAAACACACACATCTATCAAACTGTCCTCTCATCTGGTTTCTGTTACTTCACATGTTAGTAACTTGGTACATTGGATAATGGAAAAGCCCTACCCACAGTCTAAGGTCAAACCATCCTCCAATTAGTACCCAAGTGCGTGGAATATATTAATGTACGATTTTGCTCACTTATTAAAAGGGCCCAACCTCGTTAACTACAGATTTACAATCGTACACACAGATGCCACGATTTCTTGCTTATTAACGAGTGCCTATCCCTTCACAACTAATCCTATACAGTATATGGTATTTTTTAAAGAATAATTTTATTTAAAAATTTTTACACTACATATTATTAGAGTGACATAATTTAATTTAAAAGATAAATTTTAAATTTTATAAATTAAATTATACCACATGAATTATATGTGATCTTGCTGTCCCACACAACAATTAAATGAGCATGCATCTTTGACTTAATCTATACATTAATTTTATTTACGTTCATACATTAATTCTATATATTTATTTTTCATCAATTTTTATTATATAATGATGTATATTGTGAATGAAATAATCTATACATAAACCAGTTTGAAATTTATACACTTCACACTCTACGTGTCAAACTAGGTTGACTAACAAGTGAATTGGTACTGCCCTTCACCCCATGCCCAAAGCAAACCCACCCCACGCCCACGCTAAAGTCTCTCCTCTATTGTCATTGATCTTCACGCCGAATCTAGCTTATTCATCTAATGACAACCTTCGGCGACTTTTTGAGCAATGCTAGAAAGCAGTACTGTAGCAGTGCACACTTTGCACTCACTACGTAGTTGCTTCTGGTTCTTTCTTATTTGTTTTTTCATTACTCTCATCTGCTCTCTCTCTCTCTCTTGTCATCTCTCTCCAGCATCTCTCTCTTATCGTCTCTCTCGCCTGCCCTCCCTCTCATTCTCTCTCTCTCTCACATTCTCGGACTCTCTCTCTTCGTCTCTCTCTCAACGTCTCTCTCTCAGTTCGGTAGTAATTTTGAATTTGGTAGATGTGTGGTTTGAATGATGGCACGTAGTGTGTAGAGAAGTGGTTGCTCCTAATATTTTTCCTATTTGAAAATTTCTTTCATAATGACAACTAGAAGCACTTGCTAGAGCTCGAGAGCAGTAAAAGAGAAACAAACCAGAAGTCTTAAGAAAAGTTAACATTTAAAAAAAGAAATTCTACATTATAAAATTGTAAAACTTTTTTAGAATAATGAGATTGAGAAACGGAAGGATATAGAGAAATCGACAAAGGGGCACTTTATCATTGCAAACGCAAAATTAGGGAACCTAGAATATTTTGGAACCTAGCTTGAGTGAATGGAAAGAACAAAAAACAACAGGGATAAAATTCTCCATTACATTTTACATTCGAATAAATCAAATCACCAATACTGTTCTATAGAACTTGGAATCCAAAAAATGGAAATCGAGAAATAAATCAAAGTAAAACTTAAAAAAATAAAATCCTCCGAACAGAATCCCATCAATATGTACAATGTACACAACTACCAAAGAATTGAACTGAACAATGTATTTAAATCGTCATAAGAAATAACCCGAATTCCTAACCAAGGTCGAAGACGAAGACCCCAACGTCTGAACGTTTCCTCTACAAAGATCGTACGACTCCCAAAGACTATTGAGCATACAAGGCTTCTTGGCATCGAGTCGAACTCAGGGCTTCCCTTTCCCACTCCAGTGCAGCAAATTGACCGGACCCGGGTGCAACGACCGACAACTTCCCCTAACATTGTCGACATTAAGACCGTGTTGGTTCCATCTGTGATGAGCGAGCTCCACGTTCCTGCCAAAGGCTATCAATAACAGCAGGAGTGAACCCATATTGTAGATCCTCTTTTTCCTCTGCAATCCCATTCAGTTCTCGATTATCTTCTTGTAGTACCCCTATCTCCACCTTGCCAGGTCCATGACCACCACGCCCGTGTTGAAGTAGCAGAGGTTTCTGGAGGCGAAGACCTGGGAGAGGACGGGGTCGGACCAGAACGAGTCGGTGAAGTACTTGGTGAAGTCGGCTTTGTAATTCAAAATGGAGTGAAATGGTAGGGGCTCCCAACGTAAAACGCAGTTTCTTCAACGATAATAAAATAAATGCCACATCATGAGTGGAGGGTGGATGAACATTCGCTGATGAGTAATTTTACTCGCCTGTCTATCCGAAATTATGTTGGGACTAGCTTTCGAGTAACTCACTGCCAGTGTGAGATTTTTTTTTCCTTTTGTTTTGAAAATAGTCTACCATATTATAAGGATGTACCAAATTATTACCAATCACCCATCTGCTGAACATCGTGGATCTGTGGTACGGTTTACTATTGTCAATGAAAACCAAAGGCCTCGCCCAACCGATCAGAGACTAGACGTAACTAATATCGTCTCAAACTGGTTTATTACATATCTTTTAGATTTGTTCACTTACTCTGCATTCCACTAGCACTATTGCTGGAAGATATGTTCTACCTACGTTATCTTTTAGATTTTACAAACACCATATTCAATGTTCTTTTTAAATAATTATTAAATAAACAAAATTTTACTGATCATCCTTACATACACATATATATATATTTTCTCTTATAAAATGTGTAGTGTATGTATAATAAGTAGGATAACTTAATTAGTTTATAAAAAATAAAAATATAAAAAAAATAAAAAAAAGAGTGGCGTGTAGAATGATGAGTAGTAGCAAAACTCATTAAACAAAGGGATAAAATTAGCCACTTTTTTAGGGATATGTTACAATAAACGATGCAAAATTATACTGGGAGGACCAAAATGCAAGTGCCAATCAAAATAAATTGAGACATCAAATGATCAAATGCCTCTCAAGAGATAAAAAGGGTCGAGCAAAATGGAAAGGCACGAAAAATACAAGTTCATAAGACGAGTCTTTCATGTTCAGGTGACATTGCTTTGTCAGAACTGATTCATCCATTATAGAAAATTTTCAATTCAATGCTGTTTGTTTGGATTCCAAGAAAGTGGCTGACATTTTATGTTTATAAAATGTATTGATTTCCCCTTAAAGTGAGATACGTTGTTGGATTCATTTCTTGAAATAGAAATAGCCTCCTTTTCTGTAGCAAATGTCCCCCGTCAGGCTGCTTTTGTCTCCAAAAGCCAATCAATTCACTTGTAAGTAGACCTTAATTTAAACTAGGAAATCCACCAATCAAGAAGTAACAAAATGTCCTCCAACTTGTAGGGTCACTAACCCACATTATGATTGGAACCCAAGGAGCATCTAATGGCCAATAAAATTGAAGTCTTTCTAATATTAAAATAGTGATTAATTAACAAGGGCATAATCGGCAGATTAATTTTATTAATCTTTATTTGTACGATTGAGGACCACATTCGATTCTTTTTTTAATGCTGAAGATGGGAAACTGATAACGGATAAGTGGCACTGAATTAAGCGCATAACGTGAAGATTATTTGTTGTAAACTGAAGAATGCTCGAGAAACCACCGTCCTTTAGCCCTTTATTTTATTTTGGTTATATTAATTATTATTTATTGGGCCCATAAAGGCTTACGACATGTTTATAATAGGCTCTAAACAAATTGTACTATGCCACGTTGATATGTAGAATATATTAATATTTTATGTCTACTGTCACAAGCTCTCTCTCTGTTTTTTTTTTTTTTTTTATTTTTTTTATTTTTTACGAACACAATTTGCTCTAAAATATCAATTATCATTATAGCTCCATAACATCGAATACCCACGGGTAGGGGTGTAAATAATTTCATCTAGATCAGCAAAACCGACTAGATTGGACCGAATTATAGACTGTTAGTCTCAATTCCAAAATATGTAGACTGATGACATTTGGTCTAGTCTCGAGGTCTACAAATTTTAGAATGGACCAGACTGAACTCCTATATATATTTTTAAAAATATTTTTAATAATTTAATATATTATTTTTATATAATAATTATATAAATTAATGATGTAATTTTTATTTAATTTATTATCATTGACTATATAAAATATAAAATAATACATACTATCAATTAATAATAAATAATAAATCATATAGTTTTCATCATAAATCATAAATGATGGAGATCTATCACCGGACTGGACCAGACCGATTTATAGCCCTGGTTTGTTTACGATGATTATCTCTATTAAATTTTGNTTTTTTTTTTTTTTTTTTTTTAAAAAAAAAAAAAAGTAGTGATTTCATATAGCAGAGTAGAAGTCCTGAATTTGAACTCTTACTTCACACTCTATTCCATTTAATTAAATACTTGTATATTAGACTTACTCATTAAGAGAGAATTTAACCCACACATAAAGAGAATATAAAAATACAATTTAAATGTATAAATCTACATATAACATTAGAGCAGAGTTCAAAATTTGCACTATATTTCATTACGTTTAATTAAATATTTCATATGCTATATATAGTTATTAATAAATATGCCTACAAATAGATTTATGTTATCATTCTTATTAGTAAATGAAATGCCCTTCCCAAATTCCATTTCAATCCATCCCATCAATATTGACCGATATGCAAACATTATCACTACAATCACAGGACAAACCCAAACCCAACATCAACATGTGTGTAAATTTGACCATCTTTAGACTCCACGAGACATGCATAAAGCAAAGCAGCCATGGGAATTAGTTTTTAGAACAAAGAGAGATGAAAAGAACTAATCACAAGTTGCCTAACTTAAGACTGTTCCTTTCAGTATTCCTCGCTATCAAAACAAGCATGGTCAAACTAGCCTATGGTCAAACCGTTAACTAGCCAATGGTCAAATTATGTACAAAAAAAAAAAAAAAATCTTAATTTATACGAACGAAGACGTTAGAAAAGAGAAAAAGAAGTGGATAATGTCCAAAGACGACGTCACAAACACCGAAAAGCAGAGGATATATAGACAGAGGGCCGAGTGAGGGAGGGAAGGGGATGTAGTTTACGAAACCAAAGGTGTTATTATTAGTCAAATAATTTTACATATAATCGTAAAGTATGTAAATATTATATAATTATTTTAAATAATAATAATATTTATTATTAAAAAATTAAATAATTTTTATATAAATTTAATATTTTATTCACCTTT
>QEOT01005279.1:72674-84138 GCA_003123785.1 Pterocarya stenoptera | reverse complement strand
AATAATAATAAAGAAAGAATAGAGAAAAATTATTTTAAGAGAATAAGAAAATAATAGAGTGTGATAAATGAGGTTTTGGAAAGATGAATAAAATTTAGAGAAAAATGAGTTTGAACAAAAGTTTAGTAAAAAATTTGCTCATCCTAATATGGATGCTCTTAGTCAACTAACTGCATGCCCTATTGAGCATCCCCTAGCCACTACATGAAAAGAACGACTTACCTGGAGCAACATATCCATAAGTGCCGGCAACTAATGTTCGATTGGAGGAATTAGGATCGAAGAGTTTAGCAGTGCCAAAATCTGAAATAGAAGCTTCCAACTTAGAGTCCAATAAGATATTGTTGCTTGATATATCTCGATGAACAATGGTTGGTATGCATTCATGATGCAAGTAAGATAAGGCATGTGCTGCGCATTTGATAATGTTCACCCTCTTGTCCCAATTCAATTCCACAGCTTCGACATCGTTTCTTAGGACACAAAATAGGCTTCCCCTTTCCATGTATTCATAAACCAAAAACATACTAAACTTATGGAAACAAAATCCATGAAGTCTTACAATGTTTCGATGTCGGATATTTGTCAACACCTTAACTTCATTTTTGAAACTTTCTATAAAAATTTGGTTCTCCGCCTCTAACCGATGTAGTTTCTTCAAAGCAACCACTTTACCACTAGGTAGTTTGACTTCATAAACGCTACCGAAACCACCTGTTCCAATGCAATATTTGATATCAAAATCTTCGGTTGCTTCAACGATGTCTTCATAGGCAATGTGTCCATCGTAATTCCATATCGAGAACAGATCACCATTCCTTGTTTCTCTTGAATTAGATTCGGTTTTCTTAACCTTGAGTCGACAAAGGATTGAAACCCCAGTAAATAAGAAAACAAGGAAGATGGAGATGGGGACAAAAATTTTAATTTTGGCCAGAAATGATTGATTTTTGGAATCAATAGAATAATTGTGGCTGGCTGGAGGAGCTGAAAAGCAAGGAGGGAAATCCATGAAGTCACCGCATAGATCCTTGTTGCCAATAAGAATATCAGGCGTGCGATTCCGGTAACTGTCTGGAATTGGACCCTCCAAAGAATTGTAGGACAAGTTGACATCTCTACTACTGATAGATTTGGGAATTTTGCCAGTAAGATTATTGTAGCTGAGATCCAAAAGCTTCAACGCTAAACTCCCAAGCTCAAGAGGGATATTTCCGCTAAGATAGTTATGACTAAGATTAATAGTATGTAGCGAGTAAAGGTGACTGATGCGATCGGGAATGCTTCCTGTTAAGCAGTTGTTGCTCAATAACAGCTCCTCCAAGACAGAGAAACTTTCTAGATCTGTGGGAATTGAACCCATAAGATTGTTATCTTCAAGAGCAAGATGTGTGAGCTTCTTCAAATTCCCTATTTCTACTGGGATAGAACCATTGATTTGATTCTCACCAAGGGACAAGCTGTACAAATTAGTTAAATCGCCGATAGCCGAAGGGATTTGACCATGAAGTCTGTTGCTCTGGAGGCTCAAATCTTCCAAAAGAGTTAAACGACACAGATTGGAAGGGATTGGACCATTAAGCATGTTATCACCAAGGTCTAAACTCATCAGGTTCTCCAGAAGCCCCATTTCTGACGGTATAAAACCGCTGATTTGATTAGAAGACATATTCAGGTATGCGAGATTGGTTAAAAGCGAAAGAGAAGAAGGGATTGGTCCAGAGAGCTTGTTTCCATCTAGATATAATCCGAAGAGACTGCTCAGATTTCCTAGTTCTTCGGGTATGGAGCCATTGAGCTGGTTTTCAGACAAAACCAGAAGGGTGAGATTGGTCAAAAGTGAGAGAGAAGAAGGGATTGGTCCGGTGAAATTGTTTACCCTCAGATCTAATTCACTGAGCTTCCTCAGATTTCCCAATTCTTCTGGTATGGAGCCACTGAGCTGGTTTCCAGACACATATAGATGGGTGAGATTGGATAAAAGGACAAGAGATGAGGGGATTGGTCCAGTGAAAAAGTTTTCGGTCAAAAGTAATACATAGAGATTCGTCAGATTTCCTAAGCTTTTTGGGACGAAACCAGTGATTTGATTTGAAGAAATATCCAATGTTCCTAATCGAGTGAGGTTTGTAAGTGAAAGAGGAAACTCGCCAATGAGTTTATTGGAGGATAGACCAAGGTGGGTGAGCTTAGATAGGGTACCTAACACAGGTGGGATGAAACCAGCAATTCTGTTTGAAGAAATATCCAACCATTCCAAATGTGTGAGGTTTCTGAGTGAAAGAGGCAACTCATCACTGAGAAAATTACCGGATAGATCAAGGTAGGTGAGTTTCAAAAGATCGCCTAACAAGGGTGGGGTGCAGCCACTGATTCGATTCTTAGAAATATCCAACCATTCTAAATGAGTGAGGTTTCTGAGTGAATGAGGAAACTCACCCGTGAGATTATTGTAGGACAGATCAAGGTGTTTGAGTTTGGATAAGAAACCTATCTCAGATGGGATGCTCCCCTGAAGATTAGTTAGGCTCAGACTAAGAGAGACTAAATTTGGCAAGTAAGAAAAGTTGAGTTTCAACTTACTTCCCAAAGTGACACTGCCTAAGTCGATCTCTGTGACGCTTCCACCAAGATTGCAAATGATGCCAGACCACTCGCAAGGACTCGAGGAATGAGTACTGGCGTTGTCACTTTGCCACCATCTACTCTCCCGCAGAGTCTTGGCTTCGAGTTCTAGTGCTGAAGATGATGATCCAGATGCTGCTGCTGCCACAAAGTCGATCGTCGTATCTAAATAGGTTCCATAGAACATGAGAGAGAGAGCCCATGCGAGAACCGCAGTGGAAATGGAAGGGGAGGGAGCCATGATTAAAGTGATGAGTGCTGCAACGTCCAAGGGATTGATTAGCGTTATGCAATATATCATGATGTTCATGGCTGGGTCAGTTTCAATGATAACGACAGGCCGCCAGAAAGAGAAATTTCTATATATAGAGAATTAATGTTTGACTAATTTTTTTTCCTATAGCCCAATTTTTTTTTTAATTTCTATATATCATCTACTTTCTAGGATAGGGTTCATCCAAAATTAAACTAAAACTAAATTTATGAGAAATAATGAACTTATAAATATGGAATACAAAGATTTTTATTATAAAATATAAGGATTCTTAAAATGAAATTCAATGTAAAAATACAAGAAAAATTAATCAAGGTTGATGATCTATATAAAAATTAGCTGAGAAGTTTTATCTTCTAAACTTCATTGAGCAAGAAAAAACTTATTTTAGGTCTCAATTGTAATATTGTATGCTTATTTAAGACTGTCGTATTGAAAATGTGTGGGATATTTTGTTATTGGAAATGCTTGTGGTTTATCAGAAAGCTTCTGATCTGTACCAGCTCTTGGCTAGGAGAAAAGAGGAGCAACATGTTTTAATTTGGGTAAAAGATAATGATGAGAATTTAAATACCAAAAGTGCATGCGATTGTATTAGGGTTAGGGCTTCTCCATTACCTTGAGCTTATTGGATTTGACATATTAACTTTTCTAAGAAAATTTTCATTGTGATGTGGAAGGTTGTTAATAACTATTTGAGCGTTGAAGAGAAGATTAAAAGGATTGTCATTCCTATGGTTTCTAAATGTAATTGTTGTACTAGGAGAGATACAGAAGACTGAAATCATGTGCTTTGTACTGGAGATTTTGCCAGATGTATTTGGAGGTTGGCTGTGACTCAGCTAGGAGTGCATATGATTGTTTTTCATACTTGGCAAGAACAAATTAATTTTTGGTTCCATCGGACGGGTAAGTCTTCTCAGGTGCGGATCATTTTTGGCCTTCTCCTGTCTTTTGTCTCATGGAAGCTTTGGGACAGGCGTTATAAGGCTTGGCACGAAGATAAGGTGGAACAATGGAGACGGTTTGATATGTTATTAAATTATGGTTTCGCCGTGTTATGGATTTGATTATGAAAGTTTCTACTATTTTTTTCCAAGGATGTTGCTATTTTACAAATATTGGAAATCCCAATCCTAGAACCTAGACCTAAGAAGGTTAGTGTGATGAGGTGAATTCGGCCTCTTTAGGATTGGGTGAAACTTAATACGAATGGTAGTAGTTTTGGTAACCCGGGATCATTAGGAGCTAGGAGTGTCATTCGTGATGATTGTGACAAGTTACTTGCGGCTTATTTTGCGGCTTTGGGTTCGAGTTCTAATAATTTTGATGAAATGAGAAGTTTGTTGGAAGGTGTCCATAGATGCTACCATTTGAGTTTTTCTAGGGTAGAGATTGAGACTGATTCTCAAATCCTGATTAACTGACTTATCAGTGAATGTAATATTTGGTATTTAGAGAATTTTTGGGATGAATTACATGTTTATTTGAATTGCATAGAGTATAGAATAAGACATCTTTTTCGAAAATGTAATGCCGTGGTTGATCTTCTTGCCAAGTGAGGAGCTAGTGGCTCAAACTTGGACTGTTTGGTAATCATTTACTGCCTAGTAGTCTCAGTTTTCCTTATTTGCGGATCTCGTAATGAGTTTTCTAGTACGGTTTTTTTTTTTAATCTCTATTTGCTCCTCTAATCCTTACTTGCATGTGTATTTGTTTGCAAGTTTTATTGTTTTGTCTAGATCAGTTGGCGTTACAAAGTCTAGTTTTGGTCTATTATGTTATTATTATTATTATTATTATTGAACTTTTGTTATGTAATCAGGATGTCTTAGTAATTTTGATACCTGAGTTTGGTTTTTTTATTATAATGTATCCCTCAGGTGTTTTTATGTAATAATGGTTTTCTTCTGTCACAAGTGAGGGTTATTAATAAAATTGGTATACCATCCTCTTATTTGAGAAAAAAGAAAGATACCAAAATCTATATTTTATATGAAATTTGATAAATTATTAGTTTATATACTAGAATAAAAGCAGAGCTGCTATAAGATCGCTTGCTAGTTTTCTAGGAAGAAAAAAAATTGTATAAATATTGTCATTAAAAAAAAATTGTAATTTTTGAAAAAAATTATAGATGAATATTATTCTATAAATATTGTCATCAAAAGTTTAAAAACTATGTTAAGTTCTGTTTTTAAGATTTTATTTATATATATAGTAAATTATCGATATCTAATTTTATAAATAATTATATTTTAATGATTTTTTATGAAATTAAGATTAAAAATAATTCCTCTTTCCACTGCCGATAATTAAAATGCACTAAATAAAGTTAGCTAGTTATATTAAGCCATGACTCCTCCGTGCAAACGGGGATTAGTGAAGTACTTTTCAAGTCCACATGATAATTAAGCTATTTGAGTGGATAATCTTGACTTATAATGATCGATGCAAGTTAAAGAAAAAGACTGCCCCCACGGTTCAAACCAATATAATGGAAAAAGCCTTAATTAGTACTCTCGAATATCGGTAATTTGTCAGGAGCAGGCAGTTGAAAAAATTATCAAAACTCATCATGTTTCTAACCCCATTTTAGGCCCCAATTTAGATTAAAGTATTTTCTCATCTCGTCTCATTTCATCTTATTATTATAATTTTTTTAAAATTCTCATATAAAATATAATAAACAATTCAACTTTTTCAAATCACAATTCAATTTTTACAAACCTCAAAATAATGATAATATTAAAAAATAATATTCTAATAATATTTTTTTAACTTTTATGTTTTATCTAAATCCATCTTATTAGGAACTAAATTGACTGGGTCAAACCCTTTGGAAACATATTATTAAGGAAAGAGATAAATCCAAGAGATAAGGCAGGAAATATATAAGGTAAAGAAGTTGGCTCAGACTCTTAAAATGAAAATGTATCACAAGTCAATTTGGACTCTATCACTCCAAGAAAATAATCTCTATATAAGGAGCAGCTCCTCCACAAATATGTAAGGCTCTCTCCAGACACTCTACACCAATTCTCTAAAGGGACACTCCTGAGATTAAATTCTCTCATTGTATTGAGCGATATATGAGGCCATGAGATATTGTAAAACCATCACCTGTTAAAGTGAATTTTGCCCCTAAACAACCTGTGGACGTAAGCTTTTATATATGCCGAACCACGTAAATTTCTGTGATTTTCTTTTATTTATTTTTATTTGATTATTTATTATTTATTTCATGGATGAATGTGAAAAGGACCATATTGAAGTTCGAATCATCTCGTGAGTCGGAAATGACTCTTTTCTCCCTTCCGGTTTGTTGTGCAATTTTTGGCATTAACACACATCTCATCTCTAAATCTAAACCAAACCTTAAAGTTTTATTTTTAATTTTTTAATTTTTATGCATGGAATAATAGAAGATTAATGTGGAAGCTTGAAACAGTTGGTGTGTAATTAGTAATTCTCTAATTATTATTATTAATATTATTCTTATCGCTTGGAAATGCACACATGACGGATCAGCGCCAACTCATGAAAGCCACGCTAGCTTCCACACTGCGTAAAGTAATGATGCATAAAAAAATTAATTAATTAATTAGTTGCTAACAAAAAAAATACTTGATTACTATTGTTTCAGGCTTGGAAAAAATGGTGCGCGTACTTGTGCGTGACTATGCATGTATTTGTCACACACTAGCTTGTTGCCATGATATATAACAAAAGGTCCTACTTACAAATGTTGCGGAGAATACGTACATTATCCATGCTGTTGGTGTCGGAAAAGCTGTTTTGACAGAAACATGCATGTCGATAGTATATGGTATGTTAGCTTGCAAATACAAGTTTTCGATATATACCAAATGATTCCAACTATCTTGCCAGAAATGATCAACACCACGAGGCGCTCCTTATAATTCCTAGCTACCGTGTCAAAAACCGCATAATTCTGTTACGAAAGGGAATCCTTTAATTGCACCACATTTCAATGCCTCACTCACGATAGGAAGAAAAAATAAATAAAGGAAGTGGGAGGTTAATGATCAACCCTGCATGGCCTCTCTCTGATCTCTTTCTTACAATAAGATAAAGAAAAGTAGAAAATTGTCAATTGATGTTAAGTTTTGTCACACTCACATCTTGTGTGCATCCTATATATGGACCGTGTCTTGATGTTTATCTTGTTTCTTTTTTTGTTCCAAAGGATAAATGTTTTTGTTACCATGCATATCATGGTGGCAGGTAGGATAGAAAATCGTATTTGGATCATGCGCCCCACGAACAACCACACATGAGCTAGCTTTCCTGTAAGGTTCTAAAGCACGGCTGATCACGATTCGTTTTTTAATTTGTTTGCTTTTCCTATTTGTAGCGTTTGAGGAGGTTTAAAAATTTTTTCCTTAAAACACCCATACAACGATTTTACATATGTCAGATTTGAGAAAGAGGCTAGCTAGTCTGCCTGATCTTCCTTTGTTACCATTTATACATATTTTTCACTAAGAAAGCAACTACTATTTCTTAGGAAAATTATTGTTTTGTGTTAAAATGAATATATTTTTATTGTAAATAATCTGTCATAAATGTTCTCTCTTTTTTAGTATGTATTCCCACCACTTCTATGTATACATGCCGATTATAATAAAGGTAAATTATATTTATGATTTAATAATTTATCTTATATTCAAATTTAAATTATATTTTGATAGAATTTGCTTATAAGCAACTTACCAATTAAGTAAACAAAATAATGGGTCGATACGATAATTAGCTAAAACTGAAGTGAAGTGACACCTTAATTAATTAATGAGATGCATAATGAAAGCTTAATCAAAACCTCACAGTCTTCTTCTCTTTGGATCGAGTGGGTCCATGTAGTGATGCCTATTTTCGCTGGTTTTAGACACGTCCCATATTTCACATCAATGAAAAGCAAATTAATGTACTAAGTACTAACTCCACGGGGGGTCAGTCCCTATTGCCTAGCCTACTGGCCTTTTGCCCTCCTAAAAAGTTAGGCCATCGATGTGTATAAAATAATAACGAGAGATAACATTGTGAGGTGGATTGTGGTGGTGTAACATACACATTGCTCATCAGTGGGTCACCTTTTTCATTTTTTATTTTTAAGTTTCTATAAATTCATGTTTTGAATGGTCAAGTTCCAAATCATTGGTGTTCGTTTTTAACAGCATTAGTATTGGTTTGATTAAATATATTTTTAAAATTTAATTAATATTATATTTTTTTATATTTTTATATTTTATTTAAATTTAATCTTCACATTAGATTAATTATTCACTCTCTATATAATAATAAAATGTTATTAAATTAATAATTTAATTTATTTATATCATATTTTATAATTCTATCAATTTAATATTAATAATAATTATATTCTAATTAAATTAATATTAAAAAAATTATATTTTTAAAAGTCATTTAATACTAATAATAAAAAATATTAATTAAACTCATTTAAATTTTTATCTAAATTTCTTAATTACAAATTAAATAGTATTTTTATTAGAATGAAAAACTAATATTTTAATGTTTGTTTGGAGTGAGAAATTAATATTTTAATGTTTGGTGAATCAATAGTGGTTCTCCATCTTTGACCAACTACTGTAGTAAAAATCTATTTCATTTTAGACTTAGCCAATTTAATGTAGAGTGTTTTTTACATCAATTATCTAAATTTTAGATAACTTTTCCATTTGACCAAACCAATATAGATGCTCTAAGACATCGGATACCCATTTCCCCTTTCCCCTTTCTTTTATTTCTATCTCGTATATATACGTATTTTCATCCTTTCTATTCTTTGATCTTTTTCTTTTTGCCTTCTTTTGAAATCCTTCGTTCTACTCCCTGAATTCCGCTAAAGATCACACCAACTTCTGACCAATCAACTACCCCAATATGTTTTTATTTGCATTTTATTATTAAAAAAATAAGTCACCTAATTAGATTCTAATAAGATGTGGCCACTACCATGTAATTTAATCCATCAACTTGAGTGTATGAATAATAAATGTCACGCGTGATTAATGTGAAAACCTTATTGCTCGAAATATATAACACAATTCAGAACATATTCGGTAAGAAGGAATACTTTTTTTTTTTCCTTAAAAAATTAGAATAAAATAGATATGCATAGCTCCATTAATAGAAGTTTTGTCTTATTGTTTGGAGCCGGCCACACTAAATTCTAAATAAGAAGGTTATTAAATTATAATTTATTCAGGGTCATAAAAATATGAATAGGCTTCAATTCAGTATGCGAGTATACCATGTGCCTCTTGAGCAACTTATCCCTTTTTTTTTTTAATAAAATCAACTGCTTTAGTCCATGTGTGTTTTGATGAATAAATACATACTTCCTACATGATAATTGAAGACGTAATAAAATAATATAATGAGTTGGTTAAGCAAGCCAATCCCATCGGATTGATCTTAATTATTATGCTAAATCAAACTCTCTTGTCACTATTAAATTTATCTGTCTTAAGTGTTTTTTATTAATTAAAAAATAAGTAAAATAGGTGAATCCTATATTATTTGATACGAGAAATACAGTATTTGATATGAGAAATGATTTCTATCATTTTGAGTGAGCAAGTTTCTTATACCTCTTTTTTAAACAATGGACAAATTTAGAATTCACATAAAATATTATAATTTTTAATAATAAGACATACTATTTTTAAAAAAGAAGTACACAAAGCTTACCTCACTTAAAATTAGGTTACGTTTGATGTTGAGATAATTTTAAATGATTTGAGTTGATATTTGAATGGTAATATTTTGTGGGATCTATTAAGATGTATTTGAATGTAAATAGATTGAAATATATATTTAAATGTACGAAATAAGTTGATATAAGTTTAACATTTTTATAAAAAGTTGAGAAAATAGTAGATCTATCAATAGGGGTAAGCATCGGGCGGTCCGGACTGGAAAATCAGACCGAACCGTTCAATTTGGATCAAATCAGACAGTCCGAATTTTATAGAACCGAATATATTCGGTCCCGTCCACGGTCCAAAGGTTTTTTGGACCGGACCGGACCGAATGTATATAATTTATATAATTTTTTTTATAATTTACATATATATAATTAATTATATAAATTTCATCTAACCTAATCTTATCATTAACTAATATATAATTATACTATATTATAATTAAGTATAGACTATAGTTATACTTATACGATTATACTTATATTAATATTACTAATATATAGCTATACTATATTACTAATAGTCTAATACTTTATACTAATACTATTATATAGTTATATTAATAGTTATATTAGTTGTTATATTAGTTATATTATATTATAGTGATTTATTATAACTATATTATATATTAATATAAGTTATAGTGATTTAGTATAGATATAAGTTATAGTGATTAAGTATAACTATATAATATAATAATATATTAGTATAAGTTATAGTGGTTTAGTATGTATAAATTATAACTATAGTCTATATTAGTATTAGTATTAGTATAAATATTAGTATTACTATTACTGTATCACTATAGTTTATAGTATCATATAGTGATATGGTATTAGAGTATTAGTATACCTAATACTATAGTGATTTATATATATAGTAATTTATATATAGACTTAAAGTGGATTACTAATAGTCTTAATACTTTATACTAATACTAATTATACTATTATATAGTTATACAGTTATACAACTTATACTAATCATGATTCATAATAACTAATCACTATAAATTTATAACTATATATATTTACTATTTCGTATCAATTTATTAATATATTCTTTAATGTATTACTAATACTATTAAGTATCAAGAGTTATAGTATAAATTATAATATAAAAGTTGTATATGGCTCAATGGCTCATTATGCATTAACATACTTTAAGTTAGTAATAAAGTAATAATTAACATTGTCAATATAATTATAAATATATGTCTATATATTATATAGTATTAAATTTTTAATATCACTATGAGTCTAAGAGACTATGACCATATATTATTATATAGTATTAATATCACTATTAAATTATTAATCTAGTATATAGTAATAATAGTATTAGTAATAATTTATATCAATGTATTATTATATAATATATAGTATTAGTATCACTATATCATTATAATATATATACACACACTATACGTCTATATGTAGTAGTAACAGTAACACTATAGTCTATAATAGTATAATATATAGTATTAATATATATTAATATATCATAAGAGTTATAGGATTATAGCATAATGTATGTATAATACTATAGTATTAATATCACTATAAGTTATAACTATATATACCTAATAGGCTTATAGGCTGATACAATGATTTATTAATCATATTACAAATTTATTAATCATAGATTCATAGAATCATAAATTATAATATTTATAATACATTGAATTTGAGTCATTTGCATACTCTAAGTTAGTAACAAATTATATAATTTTCATCTAACATAAGTCAATCATTACCTAATATATAATTATACTATAATATAATTAAGTATAGACTATAGTTATACAGTTATA
>QEOT01005279.1:34330-70067 GCA_003123785.1 Pterocarya stenoptera | reverse complement strand
ATTAACATACTTTAAGTTAGTAATAAAGTAATAATTAACATCATCAATAATGTAATTTTCATTTAATTTATTATCATTGACCATATAAAATATTTTTTTATTGAGTTTGTTACATAATCCATATTAGTAAATCACTGAGTCTAATTTAGTATTGTAAATAATTTTTTTTTATTAATTGATTTTTTTTTTAAATAAAGAAGGCCGGATCGAATGGACCGATCGGACCGGATTGGACTGATAACTACCGGTCCGGTCCGATCTTCTTAAGTGTTTGGTTCGATCCAATCCAAAAAATAAAAAAAATAATAGACCGAAAATAACCAGATCAGACCGTATGCACCCCTACGGCGATAACCCTGATTGTACTTTAGGATGACAGCTTTCTTTGCCCAAGTTTTGTTTTGTTCGGCAGACTTGGCGATGACTTACATATATTCTTCAATTTTTTTCTCTGAAGAAAAAGAAATTGTATGGAAGTGGACGGAAGTGCACAAATTCAATGCAGCACAAAGCTCCGCTCTAAGCATTGGACTTTCTTAAAAGTCTAATCAAATGTAGAATATAGCTTATTTCTTTCAAATACAGCTGTATTGAATTACAGTAAATTGAAAATTTTGAACTACAGTAAATAAGAAGTGTTACTATTCACCAACTAAATATATTTTAATAAAAGATAATTTAATAAAATATTTTATAAAAATAACATCTCTTTAAAAAAATACCCTTACTTTAATACGTATGTTATAAAATATATTGCGAAAGGATACAATAGTGGACTCTAGGTCAATGGAGTACGGACATTATCATATTTATTTATTTTTTTAAAAATAATTATACAATACTTACTCACAACTATAACTATCATTTTCCTTTCCAAATCAGCAGCCTTTCATTTTGGCATGCCTTTTGGTCACTTAAGACTTTTCAACTAATTAAAGCAGTTTATATATTAATTTCGGAAGTTTCATTGAATTGACTTGGAATCTTCAATTCCGCAAGACTTTGTCACGTACGTTAATTCGGATCTTAAATTCCTCCAAAAAGTATTTAAAAAAGAAATACTTTAAGTACAACTTATTGAGTTACTCTATAAGTTTATTCAGTTTAATAAACCTCCAACGTCTACTCTTAATGGCAAAGTATACTACATAGTATAGTTTAAAGTAACACTCAACACATCCGTAAGTTAAATACTATTTTAAGAGAAAATAAAGAGAGAGATTTTACTATTTAGAATACTGTCAATAATCAACTAAGAGAAGTATATATAACCCACACTGTATGGTTGGCCTTAAAGGCCAGTCTTTACTCTGCAATTAGAGTGATAGTAACGCATGGCTTAAAGCCAAGGCCATGCGTTACAAGGCATGAGCTGCTTAGGAAGGGGTTTGCCCACGTGGACATCCCTCCATCTAATATTTCCCACTCACAGACAGTGGCACCCAAGGTCAACGATGGCCGTGTGACAGAAACTGATAAAATCACTGCACATATGCTCGTTATTGTATAATAAGTCGACGGCATCTATAAAATTGAAAGAACGGGGAATGTAGCCAGTTAGATTATTATGACTTGGTTTAAGTGTATGTAGACTAGTAAGTTGAGCGATATCAGAGGGAATGCTTCCAGTTAAGGAGTTTTTGCTCAATGACAAGTGTTCCAAGTTCTTGCAACTGCGTAGACTAATAGGAATTGAGCCTTTGAGATTGTTATTGTCGAGATTTAGATTTTTATTAAATGTGCTCATGGGCCGCACACCCAGGCCCATGTTGACTGCCTCGATGCACAGCCGACCCAAGGAATAAAAATGTCCTTTATGTCTCCATGAGGGTCAAACAAAGGCATCAATGTCATTTAGGCTAGATCAATTTTTTTATAATTTCTCTCTTTCAAAACTAACTCATATCTTTTCAAAAAAAATCTCAAAAATAATATTAATTTAACTTTTAAATTAATTTCCTGAGGCACCTTGGGCTCATGGGCCGCACGCCTAGGCCCATGTGGATTACCTCCATGCACAGCCCACCCGAGGAATAAAAATGTCCTCTATGTCTCTACGAGGATCAAACAAAGGCATCAATGTCATTACCTCTATCTTATTAATCTATTTCTCATTCGAATTCAGAATTAAGTAAATAGGTATGCATTAATCTCTTTGTTGTGGCATGCTAGCTGCGTCTGGAATCAGTATCTCCTCGCATCATCCTCTTTGCTGTGTTTTGACGTTGTAATAATGCAATCGAGTACTTCCTTCCTTCCTTCCTACCTACCTACCTACCAAGATCGAAGGCAGTGGAATCTGCTAAAAATTACTTTTTCTTTGTAAGTTGTGCTTCACATGCTGTTTGGTTTGCCATCTAACAGTACGTAGTTTTGCAGAGCATATTTTCACTACAAAACACTGTACGTGGAAGCAATTGATTAGCTGTTACAATCGTAGAAATGATCGATGTACTGTTTGTGAATTGTGGAAATTTCTCATAAACATAAACCAGATGAAATAGATGCGAACCAGATGATATTGCATAATTTCTCATAACTTATGTTATATGAATATTGCATAACAATGCGTATGCAAGCTGATCAGGCTGAAATGCCTAATAATGCTCAAAGTTCTGGAATGCCTGGTTGCCTCTCCAATCCGTTGGTTGAAACTGCAACTACGGCAGTGCGGGAGTCATATACTCCGGTTTGATTTTTACACGGACCCAATGTCAGCATTCTCTGATAGCAGGAAGAGCAGCAAAGCTGGTAATCAGATCCGAGCAGCAAAGCCAATAACTCTGGTAATCAGATCGGAAGTTTCCTTGAATTGACTTGGAATTTCTATTCTGATAATTCGTAATTACTTATTGCATTACATATGGCTGCGTTTGGATATTGAACTGAGTTTACATGAATTGGATTTTTTATGAATAGTAGTAAGTTGAGATTGTTAAATGAGTTTGGTGGCGTCTATTTAAAATGAGTTTTTGTTGTATTTAAATGTTAAAATGAATTTAGATATATTTATAAAAAGTTGTAAAAGAAATAATTTCCACCATTAATTAATATTGTTCACCTGACATCAATGTTTTGAATACCGTACCGGTCAAGGCACTGAAACGAAATATTTCGATACTGGTATCGTTTCGTGTACCGTTTCTGGATAGTCGATATGTAAATAAATTATATATATAAATGTATATATATAAATTATATTTTAAAATAATAGTCTATATATGAATAATTTATATATAAATACATAGATATATAAATTATAAATAGTCTAGTATGAATTGAGAGTAAAAAAATGAGCTTATAGTTTAAAAAAATGAAAAAAAAAGTTAAAGGCCGAAATATTGGCCGGTACAGGCTGGTACACAGGCTGGTACAGGCCGAAATATCGGCCGATACGACCGGTACCGGCCGGTACGAAATGGTAACTTTTTTGTACCGGTACGGAAAATTTCAACCGTACAGACCGGTACGGTACGGTATTTAAAACTATGCCTGACATATAAGGCCAAAATTATCCAGAATTGTTGGCGCCGAATACAGGAAATGGAAAAAAAATTTGAAAAGGTGTGCAGGCCAACGAAATGAGAGAGAGAACAAAAAGTTGAAACCAATGTCAGAGAAGTAACAATCTACAATAAAAGCCAAAAGTCAAAGCCAATATCTATCTACAGTAAAATCAAGTTTAACGTGAACTCGGCTTAGACTTGCATTTGGATGGCAGGCTCAGTTTAAACTGAGCTGATTTTAGGTTCCAAACAAAACCGACCTCGTTTGTTTTTAAAAATGAGATGAGTTGAGATTAAAGTTAAAAAATTGAATAAAATATTATTATAATATATATTTTAATATTATATCTATTTTGATATTTAAAAAAATTAAATTATTTATTTTATTTTATATAAAAATTTAAAAAAATTATAATGATGAGATGAAAAGTTTTTAAAATTTTTAAAATTTTAAATTTTAATCCTAAACACAAACAAGGCCTAGTGTGTATACATGTGTAAGAGTAAAGAATATTAATTTAGAAAAGGAATTCTTGGTTTAAGGGTGATGGTTTGCTGGCTGATTTTGTGGAAGATGTTTGCATGTTTTCTGGCTTGTTTGCTGGGGAAAAGTGTCGGTCAATAATTTCTCTCTATATATAAAAAATGCCAATCTAACAGAAATGGTTGGTTTAAGAGATTTTATTATATTTCCGTTAAAGTTAACGGCATTCATGTAAATCCATCGTATAAATCCGTCTGCTGTGAATTAAATCGACCATTTTATTTGAATTAAAGATGTTGAAGAAAAGAAGAGAGAAGATGAAGGGGTTCTATTGATATTGGAGCAATTGAACAAGAAGGGAGGGTTTGCATTGATATAAGAGAGGAGATTGAGGAGCAGAAAGAGATCAGAGATTTGTATCTTGAAACGGTATACAAGAAGCCGGCTACATCTGATTTCTCAACTGTCAGGCTTGCATCGACAAGGTTCTTATAGGCAATAGATTAGAGGAGGACGAACTGGGGTGCCCATCCTGCTTCGCATTTCCAAAACCTCTAGGTACGTTTTACATTCTGATAGTATAATGGAAAATACTTACTTTCATTTCTAATGGAAGCGTGAAATGTGGATGACGTTTGACGGTTGATTTGTGTAAAAGTGAAGTTGAAGTAAGAGGAAAGCAAGAGTTCTCTTTTTGGGTAAGAGAGGAACTCCAAAAGAGCGTAACCACTACGTGTTTGTAAAAATTACTCTTTTGATTATAGATTTGGATGGCTCCCTCTAAAGGCCTTGATCCCAGAAAGCATTGCTAGCTAGCTGATTTCCCTCTTGCTGTTGATCAAGTTGCGATTTAGGTTTGAGGGTGGATTGAAGTATATATGGTTTTATATTCTCAGTGGGAGAGAATGCAGCCAAAAGAGGCGCCTGTCATGATGAACTTCATCTAAAGCTTTGTGGAATAATTGCAAAAAATGCAACACCCATTGTCCACAAAACTCAAAGTCAACTGCACTCAATTATATATGTGGTATCAAAAGACATTCAGTTTTAGGTTAGGCAGCGATAGAAAATAATTTATGTACAATCATTCCATTCTAAATTTGCAGATCCCAAATTCTGGAAAGAATGCAAATGGTCTGCTTCTTCCCATTTTTCCTAATATATATAACTCAGAAGTACCAGCCTGTGCTACTTGAAATGGAGGGCACGCACCCAGTCACAAAAGAATTTCCATTTGTCAAAGGTTCTCGCCAACAACTCATTATCGTTGCATGTAGGAACCAAGAAACACACAAGAAGTCATGGGTTTCCTTCACAAGCTTTGGGACGAAACACTTGCCTGTCCGGCACCCGACACCGGCCTTGGCAAACTGCGAAAGTATGATTCATTTTCAGCCAAACCATCGCCTTCTATGGTAGCCAATGAGGTGCCGATAAGTCGGAGCATTACCATTCTCAGGTCTAAGTCCACTAAACCTTTCGGTTGATTCCGCCTCAGAGTCTCCAGCCGTGCCAAGCACCCTCGGGACACCACTCACACGTAAGTTCAATTACCACTCTCGTTTTTCTCCCCTGCACGAAATATATCAAGTGTACCCGTAGAATATGGTGTTTTTTATTATATTATATAATGCATCCTCGTGATAGATTTGGAGGGTATAGATGGAAGAGAACGTGGAGAGGTGCCTTTTTGTCTCAGATTTTTCAAATAAATCTTTCAATTTCTGAATGTTTCTATCATGGCATGCATCCTATTGTCTTTGCCAGTTCTTTTATTATTGGTTGTTCGCAAATGCACTAATCACTTTTTGAATGCGCTCTCATTTGTAAGTAATTAATTTTGCATTCTCCATGCATCTCCTGTCCCTATACATGCAGTTTAACGAGAAAACCTCTTAAATTATGGAGCAATTGTTTCCTTAATTTATCAAGCTTATATAGTCATATTTTGTTTTCATTTGGCGATAAATTCTTCAATTTAATAAGTAAGTCATAAGACTCGTTGAAGGTTTTTAAAACTGTTACTTGCAATCTTTATTTGGGACTAAGTTTTTACTTAGTTATTTTGCCATCCACCATTTGACATTACATTTTAAATTTCTTAAGTATCTGACCTGTAGTTTTTTGTAAGGAACATCAGAATTCTTCAATATCTGTCAATTTTTTTTACAAGGAAGTAGAGATCATTCTCAATACGTTATAATTATAGAGTTTGAATTGAGGAGTGTGTATATGGATGCTTACTGATCCTTACCTGATTTTTGTTCCGTTGAAGTTAAGGGAAGATGATTCTCAAAAGGGGAAGAGATATGGATAGTAGTAACTTTGTGCATCTGTTTAATTATTTCTTATCTTCTTTCAGGATTATACTGCATTCGAGAAGCAGAGTGCCCTTTTCGCTCTTGCTGTTTCAGATATAGTGCTCATAAACATGTAAGTTGTTCTGGTGTAGAGTTACTAAAACTTATGATTATTTCTGTTTAGTTAAGTGTTTTGCGTGGTGGCTTCTGTAGTTTATAAATTATTTTCTTGAGCCTTTTTTAATGCAGGTGGTGTCATGATATTGGTCATGAGCAAGCTGCAAATAAGCCTCTTCTAAAGACTGTATTCCAGGTATCTCTGTCGACCTACGAATATAAGCAGTTATCCAGAATTTTGAAAGTCTCATTCAAACAACTTTATGCTGGTATATGCTTACAGGTCATGATGCGAATGTTCAGTCCACGCAAAACAACTTTGATGTTTGTAATACGTGATAAACAAGGGTGTGTTCCTCTCTTTTGGTGTAATTCATTCTGAAGCTTGAGAGAGATCTTTCTTTATTGGTCTCTCATTCATATTTTAGTGCTGTCATTTTTTGGTTAAGTGTTCAAGGCTTCTCTATTTAGTTGAGATGAGTTTTTAATTGTGTTTAACCTTGTGTTTTTTAGACACCACTAGAAAACTTAGAACATGTTCTAATAGAAATAAAACTAGGTAAACGTGCTTTGCACGTTGCTCTCACCTAGTATATATATATAAGAAGGAATTTAATGTTATTCAAATTCTATTGGCTGATGAGTAGTGTTAATTTGAAATGTCATATATAGGGTCATATGCAGAAAGTTTTCAAACTGTACATACTCAACAGTACTCATGATTCAGCATTATAAAGTAGAAACATTAATTTGCAAGATCAATATAAGACTATTTCTAGATGTATATTTGCATTCGCCTCATATGGTCATTATACTGGTACGAACATCATGCATCATCCAGAGGTTTGTATACACCTGATGTTTATTGGAGTTTTTAAAAACTTGCACGTACAGGTGATCATTGTGAAGCTAGCAGGGCATCATACCTTAGAAACAATATTGAGTTTTGATTAAGACCAGTCCATGTCACCTTACTCTATAATGAAATCTATATTTTTACTAATTGCTCACATGATTTGCTGGCCTTTAACATGATTGCAAAAAAACATTAACTAAACAACAAAATTAGTTTGAAATTAAAATCTACCAACCAGACAACAGGGACAGACTATCACACGTACACACACACCCCAACATGTAAGTTCATCGAACAAGAAGACACTCTGCCTTACGACAAGCATTTCATGATTGAGACGTTTCACTCGTCATGTCTCCAATCAGATGCAAGAGTGAAATAGCATGTAGGGGCTTATCTGAAGGCTTCCTGCCGAACATTTCCTGGGAATGTAAAGCTCGGTTATAACCCCCTCTTCATTCTGCATATTGGCTTCTGTTTATGGCTTCGTCAAACGCTTACCAATCAACGAAGAAGAGATGAGCAAATAGCGACAGAGGCACATGTGGATGTGAGACGGAGAGAAGAAGAGAAAGAATGGAGAAATTGAGAAGCCCCTGGAATGTGGTTCTTAGGGGAGGGAGGGAGAGTTGTTGAAGAGCTTTAACTGTTGTAGATTTGGATTCGAAGATAAAACTTTTGGAATTTCTAGAACTTCTGGAACTTCCATCCTTGTAATGGAAGAACTCCATTGGTTTCTGAAGGAGAAATCAACTTGTGTGAGCTTGTTCGGGGTATTGAATTTCATGGACGGGATATTAAACTCGTGTTGTGCCAAAGAAATTGAGAGGAAGAATGAAAGGAAGAAGAGGTTAGGAAAAAATTGATATAGAGAGAGAGAGAGAAGCAAAAGGAAGAGAGGTAAAATAAATAAATTTTTTTATCATCTGTTTGCGCAGGGGTTTCCCAAACCGATTGTAAATAGAGTTTTGGTTTTCTTAAATAGGGCTTAAAATTTTCATTAATCAAATTCTGAAAAGTAGAAGGTTAGTCTACCCAAAAGACATGACTAGGAACTCGTAGTGTCCCTTATCATATGTCCTAAGGTCGTCTTATGAATATCCTCTGCCTTTACCCTTATTTGGTGGTAGCCCGAGCGTAGGTCAAGCTTAGAGAAAAACTTAGGGCTGGTTTGGGGAGTGAGATGAAATAAAAATTTTGTTAATAGTAATAAGATAGTTTGTGAATAGTAGTGAGATAATTTGAGTTAAGTATTTTTTTAGTTTTGGAAAAAAAAAGAGAAACAATTGAATAAAAAATATTATAAAATTAAAATATTGTAATAATATAGTTTTATAATATTATTATTTTTTGAAAATTTGAAAAAGTTTGAATTGTTTTTTATTTTTTATTTGAAAGTTTGAAAAAATTATAATGATTAGTTTAAAAAAGTTGTAATGATTAGTTTAAAAATTTTGTATTTGAATTATGTTTGGAAATAAAATGAGATGAAATGAAATGAGATTAGAGGAAAATTTTGTGTCTCATCTTAGGCCCCAAACCTGCTCTTAGACTCACTAAGTTCGTCCAACAGCTCATTCACTACGGGAATGAGGAACTTGTCCTTCACTGTTACACTATTCAAGACTCGGTAATTCACGCACATCCTCCACATTTCATCCGCCTTCCTCACAAGCAACACGGGAGATGAGTATGGGCTAGTACTAGGTCTTACCACCCCTGAATTTAGCAATTCTTTAACAATTTTTTCAATTTCATCTTTCTGAAAATAGGGTATTGGTATGGTCTTACTGACACGAGTTTGGTGTTTGGGAATAGGGTAATTACATGGTCTTGTTCTTGGGCTGGGGTAGTCCCTTTAGCTCATCAAAAACTTCTTTATACTGCCCCAGTAGCTACTGGACAGCTTCAAGGATTTTGCCACTAGACTTTTCCTCACAAGTCTCAACCAAGTGCAACAACACTCTCTTCCTTTCCAGCTTGTGATGCTTATTAAGGTTCCCCTCCTCAATGAAATTAGAAGGCAACAGTTCCTGCAAGCAATCTATTTGGCCCTTAAGCTGAAATTGCATGGTTAATTCTTTAAAGTTCCACAATATAGGCCCCAACTCCCTTAGCTATTGCACCCTTAAGACCATGTCACATCCCACCAACACTTGCACATAGGAATCTGTAGTGAATGCATTTCCTTGCATTTTAATCTTACTACTGAACACTTGCCTTCACAACCCACAAGCTGGCCATTGGCCACCCTAACCTTTATTTTTTCTTCATGATTAACCTTTAGTCCCCCATTTTTAACTATCGAAGGGTCTAAGAAATTGTGTGCTGCTGGTATCAATCAACACTGCAATCTCTTGATTTCCCAACCTTCTTTGATTCTCATTGTTTTCAGGTTTAAGGACCCCAATAAGACATTAAGGGAAATTTCTGGTTGTGGTTTTTGGTTGGTCAAATCTACTACTTCATCACCTTCCTCCACTTCATGTGCTACTAACACCTCCCTTTGTTCCTCCTCAACTTCCTCATTTAAAAATAATTTGGGCTGTTGACACTTATGCCTAGGATTCCACTTGGAATCACAGTAATAACAGAGACATTTTTCACGCCTCTCTTACATCTATTTGGGTTTAATTTTCTGTACAAGCACAATGGCCTTAGGACCCATTCTGACATTATTATTTGTGGTTGCAGTTGGTGTTCTCAAAATACCCATGTCTCGACTGTTGTGAAATTTCTTACTAAGGCTCACATTTTCTTCTTGGATCTTAGCAAGGATGTATGCAGTCAACAAATTATTTGGATGGAACATCTTCACGTGTAATCTTATCTCATCCCTTAGTCTGCTAAGGAAACAACTTAGCTTATACCCCTCAGACAGCCCTCTTAGCCTATTAGAAAGTGACTCAAATTTAGATTTTCATTCCTTTATAGACCCCGTCTGTTTCAGCCTTGTTACGGCCTCCATAGGGTCATCATAGGATAATGGCCCAAACCTCACCAATAGAGCCTTAGTGAAGCTCTCTCAGTCTTTTAAAACCCTCGATTCTTCAAGATCTTGAAACCAAACTAGAGCTTGGTCTTCCATGTGAAAGGAGGCTAACCTCAGTTTGTGTTGTGGTAAGGTGTTGAATATGAGAAAAAATGGTTTGTTTTGTAGATCCACCCACTGGGATCATTACCATTAAAGGATGGGAAGTCGAGCCTTGCCTGCCTTGGAGGAGGTTCACCACTTTGCTCAACGTGTATCAGTTGCTGATTAAATCCATTCGAGGATGATTCATCACTGTTCTTCTGCTGCAACTCTACTAAAGTGGATAACTGCTACATCATTGAATCCGACTGCCTCTTGAGACCAACATCTCAGTTTTTAAATTTTTGAGTTGAGAATTAGTGGACTATTTGAGGGAAGTAAGATTGATTTAAACGAGTTCCTTTAGCCATCTGAAATTGCTTGTAAATTCTGGTCACTTGGGATCGATTCTCTAGATACCACAGGTCACAAAATTGAAACATGTCTCTGATACCACTTGTAACACTCTTTTTGTATTTTTGGAAATTAAGGAATGGGAATGCTGGTGGAATGGAAATGCCTGAGCTTCGAGAGTAAGCTCCTCCAAAAGATGAATAGATAGAGAGAGAATTATAGAAGAGAGAGAAAATGAATCTTTATAACATTTCAGATAACCAACTTGTATGAGGGCTTACAAACATATAGCATTATCTTCATAATAGAAAGGAAACTATTATCAACTTTAAATAAAAGACACTACAACTAATTGGGCTCACAGGCCCATTTACACTGACCCAACTAACGCATAACCTAGCCCATGCATGGCACCTGCAATGCACAAAGCCCCTTTTTATTTCTTATTGGCCCACGACCAAGCCTTCAGACTTCTCCCAAACACTTCACTTTCCCATTTCCTCTTCAGTTTGCATCTCATCACTTTCTGCTCACCTTCGATGGTCGTGTGACAGAAACTGATAAAATCACCGCACATATGCTCGTTATTGTATAATAAGTCAACGACATAAAATTGAAAGAACGGGAAATGTAGCCAGTTAGATTATTATGACTTAGTTTAAGTGTATGTAGACTAGTAAGTTGAGCGATATCAGATGGAATGCTTCCAATTTAAGGAGTTTTTGCTCAATGAAAAGTGTTCCAAGTTCTTGCAACTGCCTAGACCAATAGGAATTGAGCCTTTGAGATTGTTATTGTCGAGATTTAGATTGTTATTAAATGTTCTCATGGGCCACACACCCAGGCCCATGTGGACTGCCTCGATGCACAGCTAACCCAAGGAATAAAAATGTCCTCTATGTCTCCATGAGGGTCAAACAAAGGCATCAATGTCATTTAGGCTAGATCAATTTTTTTTATAATTTCTCTCTTTCTAAACTAACTCATATCTTCCCAAATAAAAATCTCAAAAATAATATTAATTTAACTTTTTTATAAGATACACTAAAACCACTGGAAGTATACTGTATGTGAATTGTGAATAGTGGAAATATGTCATAAACATAAACTAGATGAAATAGATGCGAACCAGATGATATGCATAATTTCTCATAACTTATGTGAATATTGCATAACATGTACTAAAAAACAGAGACAAGACTGTCACACACATACACACACCAACATGGTAGTTCATCGAAGAACAAGACACTTTAACCTTACAACAAGCATTTCATGATTGAGTTTCACTGTCTTCAATCAGATGCAAGAGTGAAACAGCATGTAGGGGCTTAGCTGAAGACTTCCTGCCAGAAATAAAATCTTGGGACACACGTTCCATTGTAGGCCGAGATTTTGGTTTGGTGCGTAGGCATGCAAGTGCTATTGTAGCAACAAAGCAAATATCTTGTGCAACTCGATGATTTGGAGGTGGTAACCGTTGGTCTAACATTTCATGTAACATCACATTTTGATATGGTAATGATGATAATAAAGTCAAGAGTTCTCCCCGATGTCTTCCCATTAATATTTCCAGGGCCACCACTCCAAAGCTATAAACATCACATTTTTCCGTAACCACAATGGTATATGCCAGTTCTGCATAAAAAGAAAAGAAAATTGAAACTACTGAAAAGTATAATGCATTTCTTTTTCTTCTTTCTGTCTTTTTATTTTCCAAGTTTTTCTTTTTCAAACTTATCAAAACTTGTGATCACTAGAAATTTTCTAGAGGAAGTGATTAACACGGCTAATGTGGTAGTCTGTAGATATGCATTAAAATTAACAAATAGAACCATAACATCAAAATCAAGCATATCCCCAACTAGCATGAGTTGATGGAAACCCATTCGTACCACATGTAGAACAATTGGAATGAGTGAAATAAATAAACGATTAAAGACATCTAAGTTATTGCAAAAAAGGAAGAATTTACCTGGAGAGATGTAACCGTAAGTCCCGACAAGTAATGTTTGATTGGAAGAATCAAGATGAAGAAGTTTAGCAGTGCCAAAGTCAGAGACAAATGGTTCAAATTTAGAGTTCAAAAGGATATTGTTGCTTGATATATCTCGGTGAACAATTGCTGGTATGCATTCATGATGCATGTAAGATAAGGCATGTGCTGTGCATTTGATGATGTTCACCCTCTTATTCCAATCCAATTCCAGAGCCTCAGTATCATCTCTTAGCACACAAAATAGGCTTCCCCTTTCCATATACTCATAGACCAAAAACATGCATTGTTTATGTAAACAAAAACCATGAAGTTTTATAATGTTTCGATGTCGAATCTCTGTCAGCACCTTTACCTCGTTCTGAAAACTCTTATCAAAAGTTGTATTCTCAGCCTCTAATCGATGAAGTTTCTTCAAGGCTACCACTTTGCCGCCAGGTAATTCGGCTTTGTAAACACTACCATAACCACCCGTTCCAATACAATATCTAATGTCAAAGTCTTCCGTTGCTTTAAGGATGTCTTCATATGCAATGTGTCCATCGTAATTCCATACCGAGAACAAGTTCCCATTCTTTGTTTCTATCGAATTCGGTTTAGTTTGCTTAACCATGCGTCGACAAAGGAGTAAAACCCCAATAGCAAAGAGAATAAGGAAGAAGATGGGGATGGGAACAAAAATTTTTATTCTGGTTGATTTTTCACTCGAAGCAATTGCGGGAGAGGTTGCAAGGCAAGGAGGGATACCCTTGAAGTTACCACACAGATTCTTGTTGCCAATTAATGCGAAAGAGGTACGACTCTGATACCCGTCGGGAATTTTTCCGGTAAGATTATTGTAACTGAGATCCAAGAAATTTAAATACGGTAAACTCCAAAATTCAGAAGGGATTTCTCCGCTGAGAAAGTTATGACTAAGGTCAATAGATTTTATCGAAAGTATATAACGAATTTGACGGGGAATGTTTCCAGTTAAGGAGTTGTTGCTCAATAGTAAGTGCTCCAAGACTTGGAAATTTGCTAGATCAACTGAAATTGAACCAGTGAGATTATTACCTTCCAGATTCAGATGTGTCAGCTTCTTCAAACTCCCTAATTGCACTGGAATAGAACCGTTGATTTGATTTCTACCAAGGAACAGAGTTTGCAAATTAGTTAAATTGCCGATAGTTGAAGGGATTTGACCAATAAGCATGTTATTACTCAGGTCCAAACCGACAAGACCCTTTAGAAACCCTATTTTTGACGGTATAAGACCAGTGAATTGATTGGAAGACATATCCAAAAAGGTGAGATTGGTTAAAAATGGAAGAGAAGAAGGGATTGCTCCGTTGAAGTTGTTTCCCTTCAGGTCTAATTGAACGAGTTTGGTCAGATTACCTATTTCCTTGGGTATGGAACCATTGAAGTTGTTTCCAGAGAGAATCAAATGGGTGAGATTGGTTAAAAGCAGAAGAGAAGAAGGGATTGCTCCGATGAAGTTGTTTCCCTTCATATCTAATTGAATGAGTTTGTTCAGATTTCCTAATTCTTTGGCTACGGAGCCATTGAAGTTGTTTCCAGAGATAAGCAAATGGGTGAGATTGGTTAAAAGCAGAAGAGAAGAATGGATTGGTCCGATGAAGCTGTTTCCCTTCATATTTAATAGAATGAGTTTGCTCAGATTTCCTAATTCTTTGGGTACGAAGCCATTAAAGTTGTTTTCAGAGAGAAGCAAATGGGTGATATTGGGTAAAAGACCAAGAGATGAGGGGATTGGTCCAGTGAAATTGTTATTGCTCAAATCCAATGCAACGAGCTTGCTCATATTACCGAAGCTGTTGGGTATGAAACCAGTGAGATGATTTGAAGAAACATCCAATATTTCCATTTCGGTGAGGTTTGTCAGCGAAGGAGGGAAGTTGCCAGTGAGACCATTGAAGGTTACATACATGCTGGTGAGTTTCGATAGCAGACCCATCTCGGGAGGGATAAAACCAACAAGATTATTGTAGGACAGATCAAGGAATATGAGTTTGGATAAAAAACCTATCTCAGATGGGATGCTCCCCTGAAGATTAGTTTGGCTCAGACTAAGAGAGACTAAGTTTGGCAAGTAAGAAAAGTTGAGCTTCAACTTACTTCCCAAAGTGACGCTGTTTAAGTTGACAACTATGACGCTTCTACCAGCATTGCAACTGATACCATCCCACTCGCAAGGACTGGAGGAATCACTGGCATTGTGACTCGGCCACCATCCACTCTCCCGCAGAGTCTTGGCTTCGAGTTCTAGTGCTGAAGATGATGATCCAGATGATGCTGCTGCCACAAAGTCGATCGTCGTATCTAAATAGGTGCCATAGAACATGAGAGAGAGAGCCCATGCGAGCACCGCAGTGGAAATGGAAGGGGAGGGAGCCATGTTCAAGTGTATGATCGATGCATTGGTGCAGCTTCGAAGGACTGGTTGTTATATGTTCATGCAGATCAGAAACCATGCCGCTGGAACGAGATTAGATGTGAAATCTGTGTATGTAATCAAATAGTTAATGAATAGTTGTAAAATGGTTTGAGTCATGATCTTTGATGGGGTTTTAGAAAAAGGGGGAAAAATAATTACATAAAAATATAATAAAATTTAAATATTGTTAAAATATTATTTTTAGATTTAAAAAAATTGAATTATTTTTTGTGTTTTATTTAAAAGTTTGAAAATTTTATAATTATTAAATAATTATTAGATAAAAAAAAATTAAAAATTAAAAAGTATTTATATTTAAATAATATTTAAAAATAAAATAGAATGAAATAAAATAATAAATGAGATTATAAAAGAGATCAATTTCTCCACGTCTCAATTAACCATCGTTGTTTGATGACTCTAGTCTGTTCCAGTTTTCCAACACGCGAGCCATTTTGGCGTGTCTTTACGTCAGTGAAGACTAAACTAGAGTCAAATAAAGCAATCCTCATGCATCAATTTCGGAATTTCCTTGATTTGGAATTTTCATTAATTCCGCAAGACTTAGCAGGTCCGGATCCTAAATTTCTCCAAGAGTAGTCGACAAGTTAGGTTAATTATTTCAAAGTAATCAACAACTACTTCGGACTTTAGACCATTGATAATGGTGTAGCTAAAATTGAAGTCAAAATTTGCTTAAAATTGCATATTTTGTCGAAAGTTAAAGCCATTTAACATATACCTCACATTGGATTATCTATATATTAGTTAAAATATTAATATAATATTAGTTTTTAATAATAATATTTTAATTTTTTTATATTTTGCAACTACACTAACGGTATGTTAATTAATAATTAGATATAGCAATATTGATAACCATGCACAAACTTAATTAATTAATATTATTATTGAAAATATTAATTAATAATTGGAGATAGCAATATTTGGAAATAAAATATGTGTTTTGACTATGAACAGTATCCAGTCAAAGATGGAGAAAAGTTTGGATTTATTCAATCAAAATATGTGTTTTGGCTATGAACAGTTTCTAGTCAATGAAGGACTTTAGCTAGTTCAATGCAGTTGATTTAATAAAAAACTAACTATATTTTTGATTAAAACACATTATTGTTCAACCAATTGAAGAGTCAAAGAACTTCCTATTCTACTTGTTTTTTAAAATTTAATAAAAGTAATATGTATTTTTTAGAATTTTAGAGTAATTTTTTTTTAAATGAGGGTATATTACAATTATTTGATAATTTAAAGTAAACTAAGCAGTAAAGTAATTGAGAAATAATATTTATAATTTTAGAATATGTAAATCTCGTGCATTCATTCTGAAAAAAACTATATAAATATAGGATCTACGTGGAAAAAAAAAATAGAGAAATTGTTTGTCGAACACTAAATTCAAGATTGAGTTTTCACTCATGTAGTACTTGGCTCCTCAGATGCCAGAGTGAAACTGAATGTAGGGGCTTAGCTAATGGCTTCTTGCTGGAAAGAAAATCTTTGGACACACGTTTCATTGTAGGTCGAGAATTTGGTTCTGTGCTTAGGCAAGCAATTGCGAGTGTAGCAGCAAGGCAAATATCCTTTGCAACTTGATGATTTGGAGGAGGTAAGCGCTGGTCTAAAATTTCATGTAACATTACTGCATTATCCTGAGACCATAACGGTGATGATAAAGTCAAGAGTTGATCTCCTGGATGTATTCCCATTAAGATTTCCAATACCACCACACCGAAGCTATAAACATCACATTTTTTAGTGATCACCATGGTATAGGCTAGTTCTGCGTGGAAAGAAAATAAAAAAAATTACTAAAAGTATAATGCATTTTTTTATTTTATAAAGTTGTCAACACTAATAAATGCATGAAGCTTTCTAGAGGAAGTGATTGTTTGCTAAATTGCTATATTCAAGCCTTGTTTGGATTCAGAAAGTATTTCATCTCATTTTATCATTATAATTTTTTAAAATTTTCACATAAAATATAATAAACAATTCAATTTTCATATAAAACCATCTCATCTCATCTCTGAATCGAAACCCACTCTCAGTTCATCACTAACATAACACGGCTAACATGGCAAACAGTGACCGTGCCACATGGAGACTAGATGGGGCCATTGCCCCCTGGCGTAAAAAAAATAGAAAATCTTATTTAATTTGAAATAAAACTGAAAATAATGTATTTTTCCACCTCAAAGAATTAGAAAATCTCTTAAAATTCATCAAAAGTATATATGAAAAATCTTCTTCTAATTCCATCTAAAATTTTCTCCATTAAAATACATTAAAAAATGTTCTCAATTTTTAATGTGACCAGTTATTTAAGTTTGATAAAATTGTTTGTTATAGATCATTGTTTGAGTATGAAACGGAATATATATATGTATATATTTATTTATATGCATGTACACTTATAATCATCATCTTATAAAACTTAACAAAAACCAACATTCAACAATCAGCAGTGTTATATGGTTGTTATTGTAGATGATGAGTACATGGAAAACCATTCATGCAGCCACAGGCAGAATAATTGGGAGGAGTGAAATAATTAAATAAAGGATTAAAGACATAAGATATTACACATACGTACAAAAATAACAATCAATTAATTACCTGGGGCAATATAACCGTAAGTTCCTGCAACTAACGTTTGATTAGAGGAATCAGGACGAAGGAGTCTAGCCGTGCCAAAGTCAGATACAAATGCCTCCAATTTAGAATTCAATAGGATATTATTGCTTGATATATCCCGATGAACTAGTGCAGGTATGCATTCGTGATGCATATAAGATAAGGCATGTGCTATGCATTTGATGATGTTCACCCTCTTGTTCCAATCCAGTTCTACAGCTTCAACATCATTTCTAAGTACACAAAATAGGCTTCCCCTTTCCATGTACTCATACACCAAAAACATGCATCTTCTATGTAAACAAAAGCCGTGAAGCTTTATAATATTTCGATGTCGAATCTCTGTCAGCACCTTTACCTCGTTCTGAAAACTCTTATCAAAAGTTGTGTTCTCAGCCTCTAATCGATGAAATTTCTTCAAGGCAACCACTTTGCCGTCAGGTAATTCGGCTTTGTAAACACTACCATAACCACCAGTTCCAACACAATATCTAATATCAAAGTTCTCGGTTGCTTTAATGATCTCTTCATACGCAATCTGTCCATCATAATTCCATATTGAGAACAAGTCCCCATTCTTTCTTTCTATCGACTTTGGTTTAGTTTTCTTAACCATGCATCGACGGCAGAGTAATAAAGCCCCAAGAACTAAGAAAACAGCAAGAAACGTGGAGATGCACCATGTGCGCAGCACAACGGAGATGGAAAGAGAGAATGCCATGTATGTATGTTTTTAAGTGTATGATTGATGAGGAGTACTTTTAACTTCGAAGGGAAGGGGCTGATCGATGGTTATCTATATATGTTCATGACAGTCTCCGTTGACCTGGAGTCCACGATTGTGAATTCCGTGCTCACAATTAAAAAAGAAACCAAGTGAATTGCCGACCACAATGCCCATATGATTGTGATTGTGATCAGGTGCTGGCCATGATTGTGGTCGATCGATCGGTCTGTTATTCTTATTTTCCAACAGGCCGGCCAGCCATTCATTTTGGCGTGTCTTTTGGTCACTGACCAAGACTCGATCAAAATTTAAGAGTTCCCTATATATCAATTTCAGAAGTTTCCTTGAATTGTCTTGGAATCTTCAATTCCGCAAGACTTTTTCACGTACGTACGTTAATTCGGATCTTAAATTTCCCCAAAGAGTACTCAGAAAAGTTAGGACGTTAATTATATATTCCAATAGTAATCAGCAAGTATTACTACGTACCTCGAACTCAGTCCGATGAACCTAAACTAAATTAAAGCAAAAATCATTGTCCAGCAATCCTGAGTTTGTTAATAATTGGGTGGCTGGAGAAAGCTGCGTACATGTACAATGTACCACTACAAAAAAAGGGGTTATTTGCTGCGATCACTTTCGCTGAAAATAGTACCAAAAGTCATCAAAAATGCTTATTTTCAGCAATTTTGGGCACACTTGATTCCATTTAGAAAAATCAGCGTGCGTAATAACTTGAGAGTGCATCATTCAAGTTCATCCAATTGATCGAGGAGTCTGAGAACTTTCCATTCTATTTGTTTCTTAAAATTTAATACAAGTGTTATATTATTTTGTAGAATGTAAGAGTAATTTTATTTGTTTATTTTTTATAATTTAAGGTAAACTAATTAAGTATTGAGGTGGGTCTGGCCGTTTGCACAATCTAAATGTTCAGTTATACTTCTGTGTCAACTACTTAATTATTAGCTTATCTTTTCATCTTGGTCAGTGTGTTAAGTACTTAATTAACCTTCAAAAAATGTTATTTGATCATGGTTATATTTCTTCTTCTTTTTTTAAATGTCGGGAACCTCTCCAAGGCAGGACATTTTGGACCCATTCCTGTAGAGTAAACCTCGGTTTCGTGCACTGCACCTTCAAAAGTTTCCCAACACGAAACTAGTTAAATCGCTAGGAGCTATCGGCTAGGTTTTTTTACTTTGTGATTAAGAAAGTGTTTTTTAATAATGTTGAAAAATTTTAAAAATATATATTTAAAAGTGTTAAAAAAATACATATAAAAAAAAGGCAAAAAAAAAAAACATACCAAAATAATTAGCAGTAGCTCCCAATGGTGACTGTAGTGCCTTGTTTTTTATAATCTTTTAAAGAAAATGATACCCTCACTACTGGTTTTTACCACTTAGTATTATCGTTGAAATTTTTCTTTTTTCTTTTTACTTAGTGATTAAAGAAGTATTTTTAAATAATATTGTGATTTTTTATATTTAAAAAAATATTTTAAAATGTTAAAAAATACATAAAAAAACAAAAAAAAGACTAATTATACCTAACGATAGCTCCCGTTTTCCAATGGAAGCTGGGAGCAGTAGACATAGCATCGTCTATTTGAAAATTTATCGACCTTTTTGAAGAGCCATCTTCCAATTGAAAGTCCTGAATGTGTTGGAGTTAAGGATAGGTTTGGGGGTGAGATGAGAATTTTGTGTTTTGTTTTAGAGTTTAAAATATTATTTTTTAGTTTGAAAATTTGAAAAAGTTGAATTGGAATTTGAAAAAGATGTATTGAGATTTGAAAAAATTGAATTGTTTATTATATTTTTTATGGAGATTTGAAAAAAGTGTAATGATGAGTTGAGATGAGATGAGAATTTTTAAAAAATTTTAACTTCCAAACTTATCCTTACTCCTTTGAGAATTCTTATCCCTTCCGTCCACCAACCAACTTTTCCCTCAAATCCTGTGTCCACCAACCAACCTCCATCCATATATTTATCTCTTTACAAAGTGTATACCAATCTACCAACCCCCACTTTCAATAATGCATTTTCTGGAAAGTCCTTTCGTCCTTAACTTGCATTTCAGTCTTTAAAATTTAAAAGCTATTAATGGCTTGGGAAATGATGTATCCCCCGCTCCCAGTCCGCTGTGATTTTTTTTTTGTTTTTTATTTTATTTTATTTATTTTTTGATTAAGAAAATAATTTTTAATAAAAATGTGATTTTTTTTATTTTTTAAAAATATTAAAAAATATTAAAAAAATATATATTGAAAAAAAAAAAAAAAAAAAAAAACACATAGCGGGACACCGAGCGGGAGCCGCAGCGGTGTCCCTAGCACTGCTTTAATGGCTTTGCATTTTTCTTTTAATGGGCTTTGACTCCCCTCTTTTATGGACTCTAAAATTAAACATTAAAAAAAGTGCTTAGGAATATCTCAAAATAAATAGAACTTCAGTTCAAGAATATAAATTAATTCCTATGATTTCTGTTTATATTTTAATATTTTAGTCCAATAATAAGGTATTTAGAGTGTACTTTTATACACTCATAATGAATACAGAAAAATAAGTGCCCCGACTGTAGCTCAAGTGTCATTTGAGTCCCTACGTATTGTGTTTTACTACTTCTACATGGTGCCTCAAGTTCTAATACACTTCAGAAGACCTTGCCTTCAAGGTCAAGGAAACACTGTTTCAGCTTCTCGTGATCCTCCCATGTCACATCCTCTATGGCCATTCCTTTCCACTGAACCAACATCTCCACTCCAACCCTTCGCCCCTTCTTGACCAATCTTCTATTGAGTATCTTTTCGAGTTCTAGTTCTAGGGTTCCTTCCATTGTCATCTTTGAGAGTTTCGCATGTGTACTTCAAGTGTCTTTTTAATATTTTTTTATTTAACTTTTTCTCTATCTTTTTCCAAAACTCAAAAAATACGCAATTCAAACTATCTCATTACTATTTACAAACTATCTTATTACTATTTACAAATTTTTCATTTGATCTCACTCCCCAAACAAGAGTTTGAACTTTGGTTTTCTTAAGATCAAACTATCTACTCACCCAATTTGCTGCTCGTCTATATGATTGTGATTGTGATTATTAGGTGCTGGACATTGTGGTCAATCGGTCTCATGTCATTCTTATTTTCAAACCTGCCAGCCATTTTGGTGTGTCTCTTGGCCGTCAGTTATGACTATAAAGATCAAATGAAGCAATCCCTATATATATCCAATATCAGAAGTGTAGCTGATGGCCTGATAATATATGATCCGATTTTTAAATGGAACAATTGGATTTGAAACTCCTCACTCCCGTTATATATAAAAAATATATATTGAAAGTTTCCTTGACTTGGAATTTTCAATTTCACAAGACTTTGGACTCGTATGAATACTTAGGCCCCGCTTGGATACACAGTTCATATGAGATGAAATGTTTTAAATAGTAGTTGAATAAAAAATTGGTAGAATATATTTTTTAATATTATTTTTATGTTGGGATTTGAAAAAGTTGAATTGTTTATTATATTTTTATATGAAAATTTGAAAAAGTTATAATGATTGAGATAAGATGAGATAGTGATTTTGTGTAAACAAATGGGGCCTTAGAATATCTTATTATATATGTAAATAATAATGAAATAATTTGAGTTAAAATATTTAATTGAGTTTCAGGAAATGAGTGGAAAAAAGTTGAATAAACATTTTGGAACAGTTTTCTTGCAAGCGAGTTTGCGCACAAAACCGCACACTAATGCTGACATGTAAGACATACGTTTAATGAAACGGTACAAATAAAAGACAAAAATAATTTTCATAAGATAGAGAACCTTCTTATTTTATTTTTTTTAAATAGAAAAAGCCATGTTAGCATTGGTACGGTGCACCAAACTGCTTGTACCTAGTAAGGTTTAAAGATTTTATAAGGTTAAAATATTGTTTGAATATAATTTTTGTTTTGAAATTTAAAAAAAAAAATTGTGTTGTTTTTTATATTTTATTTAAGAGTTTAAAAATTTATAATGATTAGATGAAAATTTTAAATATTTAAAATTAAAAATATTTTATATTTATAATATTTAAAAAATTTACAACAAAAATAATTTTACAATTTAACATATCATATCAGCAAAAATCTGCAATCCAAACGAATTTACCAATCCGGAGTAAATAATTGGTTGGCTGAGGTAAAAGCTGCGCACACTTTGACTCGATTTAGAAAAATAAGCGCGCGTAACACATAATAGTAGGCCAACTCAAGATTGGGTCATTCGAGTCCAACCAATTGATCAGGAGTCTGTAAATTCTCCTCATTCTGTTGTTTCTTATATTATTTTTTAGAATATAAGAGTTATTTTATTTATTTTATTTTTTATAATTTAAGATAAACCAAGCAGAAAGCTGGGTTTGGTTGAATGTTCAGTAATATACCTCAAGTTTTTTCATCCTACGTCTTTAATTCCGTGGTTTGCTGGACAATGATGAATAACTATTAGCTTCAACCAAAATACGCTCATTTTACGTGTCAATTAAAAATACTTATCACCTATCGTCTAAATAGACAATCATTCCAAGTCGGACAAGATGTTCAGCAAAATGTTGGTGCAAATGGGCTTCAAAATAATAAAATAGTTAGCGAAAAGAATTTGTTTCAAGACGCGTTATAATGTCTTTTTTTTAAGATAATATTTGCTCCTACTAGTTATGGTATGTACACAGATTACAAGCAAATTTGTTTTCAATATACAATAAAACTCATAACAAGTCTGTTTATCTAATTGTGTTATACACACACTAAATTAAATCTAAATACTCTCAAATTTTACTATTCAATTAATAGATTAAAAATATTTTCTCGATAGAATGAACGGATTCTAATAAAAATTTGGGAATAAATTAAAACTTTTTGTGAGAGAGAGTTTCAAAATTTCCTTCTAAGACTGTTAAATTTGTAGACAAATGGATATATTTATCGATGACCAAAGATGCAACTTTTTATTTTATTAAAACCGGTTACGAATAGGTACATATATTACTGCACCTGTTGCCAAACAGCACAATAATTGGACTTGGTCCATTGGTCATGTCCTCTATGTCTCCATGAGGGTCGAACAAAGGCATCAATGTCATTGAGTTGGATCGATTTCTTTATAATTTCTCGCTTTCTAAATTAACTCTTATCTTTCCAAAAAAATTATTAATTTAACTTTTACATTAATTTCTTGCGGTGCCTTGGGCGCATGGGCCGCACGCCTAGGCTCATGCACAGCCCACATGCACAGCCCACCCTAGGAATAAAAATGTCCTCTATGTCTCCAAGAAGATCAAACAAAGGCATCAATGCCATTAGGCTGGATCAATTTCTTTATAATTTCTCTCTTTCTAAACTAACTTATATCTTCCCAAATAAATCTTAAAAATAATATTAATAAATATAATATTTTGAAACTATTTCTAACACAAAATAATAACATCACATAATGTATACAAATACATCTTTGTTTAGCAGATCATCATTTGAGGCGAGCTACTTTCATTTAAGGATATATATACTATTCTTGATGAAAGTGATAATAATAATAATAATAAAATTTATTATCAAATCAATTTATATTTAATAAAGTATTTACATAATATAATTTTATTTAAAAGATAAATTTTAAATTTTACAAATCAAATCTTACCATTTAAGTGATGTAAATCTGATGTGTTCTACATACCGATTTGAGAATATAATAATTTCAATAAAATATAAAAATGCTTGTATGCCTCCCATATACCTCCAAATGTGCCCCTCTTGTATTTTTTTTAAAATTTTGTTATAATGATTCAAGAATTGACTATTAGTTAATTAGTTTCTTTATTTTTAAATATTTAGAGATGCTTAAAAAAATATTTGAAAAAAAAAAGAAAAAAATTTGCAATTACACTAGAAGCACATTTGGAAGCATATTTGGGAGGCATTGTAGCATTGGTCATAAATACAAGCCATGAAATCACTAAAGGTCTCTTACATTTTATCGATCTCGCTTGTTTTATGGAACAAATTTCAACAATTATATTTTTCATTCTTTTTGTGGAGTTTTTATTAAGACTGGTCCATGTCACCTTACTCTATAATAATGAAATCTATATTTTTACTAATTGCTCACATGATTTGCTGGCCTTTAAAATGATTGCAGAAAACATTAACTAAACAACAAAATTAGTTTGAAATTAAAATCTACCGACCAGACAACAGGGACTGATCACTATCACACGTACACACACACCCCAACATGTAAGTTCATCGAACAACAAGACACTCTGCCTTACAACAAGCATTTCACGATTGAGTTTCACTCTTCATGTCTCCAATCAGATGTAAGAGTGAAACAGCATGTAGGGGCTTATCTGAAGGCTTCCTGCCGGAAACAAAATCTTGGGACACACGTTTCATTGTAGGTCGAGATTTTGGTTTGGTGCGTAGGCATGCAAGTGCTATTGTAGCAACAAAGCAAATATCTTGTGCAACTCGATGATTTGGAGGTGGTAACCGTTGGTCTAATATTTCATGTAACATCACATTTTGAGATGATAATAAAGTCAAGAGTTCTGATCCTGGATGTCTTCCCATTAATATTTCCAAGGCCACCACTCCAAAACTATAAACATCGCATTTTTCAGTAACCACCATGGTATAGGCAAGTTCTGCATAAAAAGAACAAAAAAATTGAAAACTGCTAGTTAGAAGTGTAATGCATTTCTTTTTCTTCTTTTTGTCTTTTTATTTTTTAAGTTTTTCTTTAACACGGCTAATGTGGTAGTCTGTTGATATGCATTAAAATTAACAAATAGAGCCATAACCTCAAAATTATGCATATCCCCTAGATAGTGTTACAGGGTCGTTACTGCAGCAAGGTCACCCAACTAGCATGAGTAGATCATGGAAACCCATTCGTGCCATATGTAGAACTATTGGGAGGAGTGAAATAAATAAACCATTAAAGACATAAGTTATTGCAAAAAGGGAACAATTTAATTTACCTGGGGCGATATAACCGTAAGTTCCTGCAAATAAAGTTTGATTTGAGGAATCAGGATGAAGGAGTCTAGCCGTACCAAAGTCAGAGACAAATGCCTCCAATTTAGAGTTCAATAGGATATTGTTGCTCGATATATCCCGATGAACTAGTGCAGGTATGCATTCATGATGCATATAAGATAAGGCATGTGCTGTGCATTTGATTATGTTCACCCTCTTGTTCCAATCCAATTCTACAGCTTCAGCATCATTTCTAAGTACACAAAATAGGCTTCCCTTTTCCATGTACTCATACACCAAAAACATGCATCTCTTATGTAAACAAAAACCGTAAAGCTTTATAATATTTCGATGTCGAATCCCTGTCAGCACCTTTGCCTCGTTCTGAAAACTCTTATCAAAAGTTGTGTTCTCAGCCTCTAATCGATGAAGTTTCTTCAAGGCAACCACTTTGCCGCCAGGTAATTCGGCTTTGTAAACACTACCATAACCACCAGTTCCAATACAATATCTAATATCAAAGTTCTCGGTTGCTTTAATGATCTCTTCATACGTAATCTGTCCATCATAATTCCATATTGAGAACAAGTCCCCATTCTTTCTTTCCATCGACTTTGGTTTAGTTTTCCTAACCATGCAGCGATGAAAGAAGAGTAATAAAGCCCCAAGAACTAAGAAAACAGCAAGAAACATGGGGATGCACCATGTGAGCAGCACAACGGAAATGGAAAGAGAGAATGCCATGTATGTATGTTTTAAGTGTATGATTGATGAGTACTACTTTTAACTTCGAAGGGCCTGATCGATCGATCGTTAACTATGTTCATGACTCGGTTACTTCCAAACGCCAAAATAACACAGTGAATCATGCAGAGAGACTTATTACAGTCTCCGTTTACCTGGAGTCCACGCTTCATGTGAATGCCGTGCTCACAATTCAAAAAGAAACCAAGTGAATTGCCGACCACATGAATGCCCGTGCTTTCCCAATTTGCTGCTGTGTACGATTAATTATGATTGTGATCAGGTGCTGGCCATTGTGGTCGATCGATCGGTCTGTTATTCTTATTTTCCAACAGGCCGGCCAGCCATTCATTTTGGCGTGTCTTTTGGTCACTGACCAAGACTCGATCAAAATTTAAGAGTTCCCTATATATCAATTTCAGACGTTTCCTTGAATTGACTTGGAATATTCAATTCCGCAAGACTTTTTCACGTACGTACGTTAATTCGGATCTTAAATTCCCCAAAGAGTACTCAAAAAGTTAGGACGTTAATTATATATTCCAATAGTAATCAGCAAGTATTACTACGTACCCCGAACTCAGTCCGATGAACCTAAACTAAATTAAAGCAAAAATCTATTATTCAAACGAATTTACCAATCCTGAGCTTGTTAATAATTGGGTGGCTGCGGAAAGCTGCGCACATGTACGCACTACTAAAAAAAATTAAAGGTTATTTCCTGCTATCACTTTTGCTGAAAATAGTATCAAAAGTCACCAAAAATGCTTATTTTCGACAATTTTGGGTCGCCAAGACGTTGTCGCAACTGTCGAGCCAAGGAAGACATTTTGCGGCGAAATTATAGATAGCCATTAATATTAACCATAATAATTGGGTGGCTGGGGAAAGTTGCTTGTGTGCACATGACTTGATTCCATTTAGACAAATAAGCGTGCGTATAAATAACTTAAGAGTGCATCATTCAAGTTCATCCAATTGATCGAGGAGTCTGAGAACTTTCCATTCTATTTGTTTCTTAAAATTCAATAGAAGTGTTATATTATTTTGTAGGATGTAAGAGTAATTTTATTTGTTTATTTTTTATAATTTAAGGTAAACCATTTAAGTATTGAGCTGGGTATGGCCGTTTGCACAATCTAAATGTCCAGTTATACTTCTGTGTCAACTACTAATTAATTAGCTTATCTTTTCTTTTTGGTAAGTGTGTTAACTACTTAATTAACCTTCAAAAAAAAGAGTACCTAATTAACCTTCAAAAAATGTTATTTGATCATGGTTATTTTGTTTTTAATGTCGGGAACCTCTCCAAGGCAGGACGCTTCGAACCTACCTATGCAGAGTAAATCTCAATCTCATACACCGCACCTTCAGAAGTTTCTCTACACAAAACTAAATCACTGGCCAGGAGGTATGGCTCCAAATAATTATTTGCACCCATGGCGCCATGAGGTGTTAAACTTTGAACCTTGAATGAAGTGATATCCAAAATCAAGGTCTTCACTACTTGGGCCAACCCCTTTGGGTTAGATCATGGTTATATTGCTTATGCTCCAGCTAGAAAACGAAGGTCCGTCCTATGCACCACGCAAGGTGTTCCTTCTTTTGAATTCTAAGAACGCAAGGCAGTTGGTTTTACTTTTATGCGAATACATATAAATATATATATATATAAGAAGGAATTTAATGTTAGCCCCTAATGTTATTCAAATTCTATTGGCTGATGAGTATATAGTGTTAATTTGAAATGTCATAGGGTCATGTGCAGAAAGTTTTCAAATTGTACGTACTCAATAGTACTGATTCAGCATTATAAAGTAGAAACATTAATTTGCAAGATCAATATAAGACTATTTCTAGATGTATATTTGCATTCGTTTGCTTCCCCCCGCGGCTTGCAACAACAGTACTATATAACCTACATATGCATATGATTTGGTGAATTATTTTGTTTATACATTTATTTTTAATGTTGTGATTTCAACTGAGGAGCAATGCCGTGACCTTCATCTTGAAAGCTATTCGCATTATATCTATCATATATCTTTATTCCGAGATATGATGATCAATTGATTATGTCTAAACTACTATGCGGTGTTATAGTATAATTCAAGGTGTCTATTCAAGGAAGTTAAAAGAAACACTACAAAAACGCAAACTTAAAGAAAAATATCAAATGACAATATGATAGAAATCTGAAAAGTATTTTGAAATCTACCGAAAACATCTAATTAAAATGAGATTAGGACACGGATAAAAATGCAAGTAAGACTTCGAGCTTCCATCAATCGGATCCAATACTTTGATTTTTCTAATTCAAATTATACACATGATTAGGAATTATAACACCAAATTCCTAATTAGAAGATATGACAATATACACATTTAATTTCTCAAATTTAATTATAGAATCTATTCCCTCTTTACAAACCACATTTTTCATATATAAAAAGGAATATCATATCTAAAGACAACATTATGTTCACAAATAATAATGTAGCAAAAAATCACATCAATGGCATGAAAAACATATTTAAGTCGCAATCATATATCCATAATCATATACTTCAACAAAATCAAATCATAACAAGATTTAATATAATTGTCTCAAACTTATAATATTCAAAACAAATAGAAAATTCAATCATATAATCTTAAACAATAAAAACTTAATCTATGAATTGAAATATAGTCAAAACATTTTCACCAATCTATTTCTGTCATAGGCTTTACCTAAACTTTGGTTCTCCGAGCACCAAAAAAAATTATATTCTCTTTTTATTCCTCCATAACTGTGCATCCCCCCAAAAATCTAATAATCTTCTCTTTTAAAAGTCTTGTGTGTTGAAGTTGAAGAGTCCTATATCCATCGCTTTGAAGAGCCATCTTCCAATTAAAAGTCTTGGATGCGTTGGAGTCTACTCTGAAAATTCTTATCCCTTCCATCCACCAACCAACTTTGACCTCAAATCTCGTGTCCACCAACCAACCCCTCATCCATATATTTATCATTTTAAAAGTGTATTGGCAATTAGACATAAAAAAAATGTGATTAGGAATATGTCAAAATAAATAAAATTTAAGTTCAAGAATACAAGTTAATTCCTATGATTTCTGTTTATATTTAATATTTTAATCCAATAATAGGGTATTTAGAGTGTACTTTCGTACACTCATAATGAATACAGAAAAATAGGTGCCCCGACTATAGCTCAAGTGCCATTTGAGTCCCTACGTATTGTGTTTTACTATTTCTACATGGTGCCTCAAGTTCTGATACACTTCAGAAGACCTTGCCCTCAAGGTCAGGAAAACGACGTTTTAGCTCCTCGCAATCCTCCCATGTTGCACCCTCTCCGGCCATTCCTTTCTACTGAACCAACATCTCCACTCCAGTCCTTCACCCCTTCTTGACCAATCTTCTATTGAGTATATTCTCGGCTTATGGTTCTACGGTTCCTTCCATTGCCACCTTTGGGAGTTCGGCATGTGTTCTCCCAATGTCTTTTTAATATTTTTTATTCAATTTTTTCTCTATTTTTTTCCAAAACTCAAAAAATACTCAATTCAAACTATCTTGCTACTATTCACAAACAATCTTACTAATATTTACAAAATTTTCATCTGATCTCACTCCCCAAACAAAAGTTTGATCTTTGGTTTTCTTAAAATCAAACTATCTACTCACGCAATTTGCTGCTCGTCTGTATGATTGTGATTATGATTATTAGGTGCTGGACATTGTGGTCGGTCGGTCTCATGTTATTCTTATTTTCAAACATGCCAGCCATTTTGGTGTCTCTTGGCTGTCAGTTATGACTATAAAGATCAAATGAAGTAATCCCTATATATCCAATAGCGGAAGTGTAGCTGATGACCTGATGACATATGATCCAATTTTTTAAATGGAACACTTAGGTTTAAAACTCCTCACCCCCATTATATATATAAAATATATATATATCGGAAGTTTACTTGACTTGGAATTTTCAATTCCACAAGACTTTCGATCCGTTTGAATACTTAGAATATCTTATTATATATGTGAATAGTAATCAAATAATTTGAGTTAAAATATTTTATTAGATTTCAAGAAATGAGTGAAAAATGCTGAATAAAGATTTTAGAAAAGTCTTTTTGCAAGCGAGTTTACACACCAAATTACCGAGCACCAATACTAACATGTAAGGCATACGTTTAATGAAATGGTGCAAATAAAAGACAAAAATGATTTTTGTGAAACAGATGACCTTCTTCTTCTCTCAAAATATTTTTCTTTTATTTTTTATTTTAAATAAAAAAAAAACCATGTCAGCGTCAGTATACAGTTTGGTGTGTCAAACCGCTTATAACTAGCAAGGTTCAAAGATTTTATAAAGTTAAAATATTGTTTAAATATAATATATGTTTTCAAATTTTATAAAGTTGTGTTATTTTTTATATTTTGTTTTAGAATTTAAAAATTTTGTAATAATTATATGAAAAAATTGAATATTTGAAATAAAAATATTTTGTGTTTGTGATGTTTAAAAAGTTTACAATAAAAATAATTTTATAATTTAACATATCAGGTGAGCAAAAATCTACAATCCAAACGAATTTACCAATCCGGAGTAAATAATTGGGTGGCTGAGGTAAAAGCTGCTCACACTTTGATTCGATTTAGAAAAATAAGCGCGTGTAACGCGTAAAGTAGGCCAACTCAAGATTAGATCATTCGAGTTCAACCAATTGGTCAGGACTCAGGACTCAGGAGTTTGTAAACTTCTCATTCTGTTGTTTCTTAAAATTTAATAGAAGTGTTATATTATTTTTTTAGAATATAAGAGTTATTTTTTTTTTTTTTATAATTTAAGATAAACTAAGAGTAATTTATTTATTTTTATAATTTAAGATAAACTGGGTTTGGTTGAATGTTTAGTAATATACCTAAAGTTTTTTCGCCCTTCGCCTTTAATTCCGTGGTTTGCTGGACTTGAATAACTATTAGCTTCAAACAAAATACGCTCATTTTACGTATCATTTAAAAATGAGTTAGTCTACGTATAGTTTTCATTTAGAGACTGCTTATACAAATTCATACAGTTATATTTTTAAAAAATTAAAATTACAATAATATCTTTTTTAAAATGATGATTTTTCTCATTTTACTATCATTCATCAATGAGATTACACATGTAATTTCTCACTCAAGACTGTAAATAAAATTTTTCTTTAAAAATACTTATCACCCAGCATCTAATAGACAATCATTCCAACATTCACATAACTCTCTCATTGTCCACAAGTCGGACAAGATGACTAGCAAAATGTTGGTGCAAATGGGCTTCAAAATAATAAAATAGTGAGAGAAAAGAGTTTGTTTAAGATACCTTACAAATTTATAATGTCGTTTTCTTTAAAATAATATTCGCTCTCACTAGTTGTGATATGTACACGGATTACAAGTGAATTTACCTCCAAGATATAATAAAGTTCAAAACAAGTCTGCTTGTCCAGCTACTTTAAGTACACACTAAATTAAACTCGAATATCCTCAAATTTTACTATTCAATTAAGAGATTAAAAATATGTTCCCTGTAGAATGAACATATTCTAATAAGTTAATAACAAATTTTGAAGAAATGAAAACTTTTTATAGGATAGAGTTTCAAATTTTCTTTTTAGGACTGTTAAATTTGTAGGCCAATACATATATTTATAGTTGGTCAAAGGATGCAAGTTTTTATTTTATTAAAACCGGTTCCGAATAGGTACATATATTACTACACCCATGTTTCAAAATAAAAAAATATTACTACACCTGTTGCCAAACAACACAACAATTGGACTTGGTCCATTGGTCATGTACGGGTCCACCAACCAGTTTGTACTGATTAGCTTTTACATTAATTTCCTGGGTTGCCTTGGGCTCATGGGCCCCATGCCCAGGCCAGTGTGGGCTGCCTCCAGGCACAGCGGAATAAAAATGTCCTCTATGTCTCTATGAGGGTTAAACTAAGGGTCATTAGGCTAGATCAATTTCTTTATAATCTCTCTCTTTCTAAACTAACTCGTATTTTTTTCAAATAAATCTCAAAAATAATATTAATTCAACTTTTAAATTAATTACCTGAGGTGCCTTGGGCTCATGGGCCGCACGCCCAAGCCCATGTAGACTGTCTCAGTGCACAGCCCACCCGAGGAATAAAAATGTCCTCTATGTGTCCATGAGGGTCAAACAAAGGCATCAATGTCATGAAGTTAGATCAATTTCTTTATGATTTCTCGCTTTCTAAATTAACTCATATCTTTCCAAAAACAAATGTAAAAAATAATATTAATTTAACTTTTACATTAATTTCTTCGGGGCATCTTGGGCTCATGGGCCGCACGCCTAGGCCCCCGTGTGGGTTACCCTCCATGCACAGCCCACCCTAGGAATAAAAATGTCCTCTATGTCTCTACGAGGATCAAAGAAAGGCATATGTCATTAGGCTTGATCAATTTCTTTATAATTTCTCTCTTTCTAAACTAACTTATACCTTCCCAAATAAATCTCAAAAATAATATTAATAAATATAATATTTTAAAAATATTTCCAACACAAAAGAATAACATCACATAACGTATACAATACATATTTATTTGCTGATCATCATTTGACGCAAGTTACTTCCATTTAAGGATATCTATACTACTTACGATGAAAGTGATAATAATAATAAAAAATCAATTATCAAATTAGTGTTTAAAAAGAAAAGCACATTTAATAAAGTGTTTATATGATATAATTTGATTTGAAAGATAAATTTTAAATTTTAAATTTTACAAATCAAATCTTACCATTTAAGTTATATGGATGATGTGCTCTACATACCGATTTGAAAATATAATAATTCTAATAAAATAGAAAAATGCTTGTATGCCTCCCATATATTCCTCCAAATGTGCCCCTCTTGTATTTTTTTTTTTTTTCAAAATTTTCATCTCATCTCATCTTATCATTACAATTTTTTCAAATCTCCATACAAAATATAATAAACAATTCAACTTTTTCAAATCTGAAAATAATAATAATATTAAAAAATAATATTTTAAACTTTCATTTAAAACGAAAAATTCTCATCTCACTTTTCAAACCTATCCGAATTGATTTATTTATTTTTAAATATTTAAAAAATTTTAAAAAAATGTTTGAAAGAAAAAATATTTGTAATTACACTAGAAGCACATTTCAGATGGCATATTTGGGAGGCATTGTAGCATTGTTCATAAAAATAAGCCATGAAATCACTAAAGGTCTCTTACATTTTATCGATCTCGCTTGTTTTATGGAACAAATTTCAACAATTATATTTTTCATTATTTTATTGTGTTATCTACAACTATTTACAAAAATGATGTCGTGTTAGGATTGAACTACTATTTATTTATATTTGAAAACTATCTATTATTGTTAAAGGTTATAGTTATAAAAAATAAAAATAAAAATAAAAGCTATAAAAGTAAATCTCTAAATTGATACATTAATTATATTTTATAATAAAAATAAATTTATNCAACTCAAGCTTAATATTATCTCTGAGGTTCAAGGTATGCTAATTCCAGCTTTCCGCCTCCACTTCCTTATTTCTTGTTTCTATAGTTCGAATCCGTGCGAATTAATCGTGATTTGACCAATCCTTATGGTTTCACCTGTCGCTTAGCTGTTTAACGAAGTGGTATTTAGTTTGAATTTCTCCTGGCGAAAAATTCGATCAGTCTTTTAAGGTTTCTTCATGCAACCTATGGTGGTTTTTTTTGTGTGTTTGAAATGTTCGAATTGGGTTTTCTTTAGGGTTCTTATAGGTAGCTTCGTTACCCATATGCAAGTATGTTGAAGTTTATGCTATTTTACTTCTGTGTCAACTACTTAGCTTATCATTTCCTTGTGACAAGTGCGTTAACTACTTAAACCTTCAAAAAATGTTTGTTTGATAATCGTTATATCGCTTATATTCCAGCTAGAAAACTAAGGTCCTATGCACTACGCAATGCGAATACATATAAGAAGGAATTTCATGTTAGCCCCTAATGTTATGATTTTTATCCAGTTCTTTGGAGGTCTGATATTGACGGTATTTACAAATATGATACCTCTATTGGCCGATATCCACAATGGATCAGTCTAGTGGTATTTGACAATTTGCAGTAGTTATGGAATCCATGGGTTTGGGTTTGGAAATATCTCACGGCAAAGACAGCCGTGGCTTCTGATGTAGCATTTGTTATGTATGACTCCGTGATACCAATAAGATGCTTTTATGAGTTCACCCCTTCTATTGTTGCATATGGAACATTTGTTTTTAAGAACTGAGGGGTCGTAGCGCAAGCAAAACAAACTTACCACACATGGACAACACCCACCCCCTAACTGCCCTTCTTCTTTCTTTATTTTGCTTGGCCAATTCCAAACTAAAGATCTCTCCCCAACCCCACCTCTATAGGTAGGCCCATAGGGCTTTAAGTGAAGCATATGTGTTAAACCATGCTTTCTGCATCATAAACTTGGATATCAGTTTCTATTTTCCAGATTTATCCACTCCAATAAGTTTCAGTTTTTGCAAGTGTGCAACTGTCAGACAAGCAAGGGATTTGTTAGGAACGTAAGAGAGAGTAAAACAAAAAGTAGAATCAATCACATACGACATAAGGTTTATGGTTCAGCAATGTGCCTACGCCCACGAAGCTTTAAAGGACTTTATTTAGATGAAAATCAAAGATACAATACAGTGGTTGTATAAGGATTTAATACAATATATAGTAAACCCTAATTAGCAGGTCGGGTTGAATTAAGAGCCAAAAAAGGGGTCAAAATTTTTGCCAAGGACAACGGCCCAAGCCTCATTGAAAATTTACTAAAAACCTCAAACAAATCTTTGTCGGGTCAGGTCATCAAACTGAGCTGCACATAAACGACATGAAGAAGCCCAACCAGATTAATAGGGATGAATTGTGACCATTATTTTGATTGCCAGGTTAAATGGAGGAGTCGGCAAAGAGAAGAGAAAGACTGAAAGTAATGCGTATGCAAGCTGATCAGGCTGAAGTTCCTAATAATGCTCAAAGTTCTGGAATGCTTGGTTGCCTCTCCAATCCATTGGTTGAAACTGCAACTACGGCAGTGCGGGAGTCATATGCTCCAAGGTTTGATTTTTATACGGACCCAATGTCAGCATTCTCTGATAGCAGGATGAGCAGCAAAGCTGGTAATCAGATCAGACCAGATTGTTTCTCTTCTCCAAGTAATAATGGTTCTCCTATGTCACGGTTCTCACCTTCTCTTCCGGGTAAATTATCTATGAACTATTTGTCCTCTCTTATGGTCACAGAATGGCATCAAATTACTCCACATGAATAAATGCATATTTATACCCATGCATGTCTTTCTTATAGTTTTTTTCCTGATCCATGAATTTTATCTTTTGTGTGAA
>QEOT01005279.1:0-27021 GCA_003123785.1 Pterocarya stenoptera | reverse complement strand
GGGGGGGGGGGGGGGGGGGGAAACCCTATATTTAAATGGTATAGTTTTGGACAAAAAAGGGGCTTAAAGTCCAAAAGAGAGAGAAGAAATGCAAGAAACGAAATTCATGAAGCAGATACTTGAAGCGTAGGGAGAGACTCAGAGGCAAAAGTGGCGTACAAGTAATAAAAAATAATAATGGACATGAATGTGAGATACGGTACGAATATATTGCAGACGCGGATCAGAAAGCAAGCCATGAAAACTGAGCTAATGAATCGATTTGAGTCCTACGAGGGGTTGGTGTCTTCTCTTCCTTTCGAGCTATTCATTTTGCATGATTTCATATCATCATCATATCATAGGGTAAAAGGCCACCCACGCGCACAGCGTTGCTCTCACTTTGATAGAGTCGAGGATTTCGGTTTCGGGTTTTCGCCTCTCCGAAAGCCACGAGCGAGTGAGACAAAAACGTCTTTCGCCTCTTGGGTAGTGGTACGGCGCGGGGATCCTCTCCTGTTATTTGCGTGAGTCCTTCCATCACTGCCGTAGAACTTGTGATATATGCTTTGCCAATATCTCATCATGTGGCCTTATCCGCACCACACGTCCTTTTTCCTCTTTAAAATTATAAAAAAAAAGAAATTATAGAATATTTCGTGCGTAAAATATATCATGAGTCCTGCTAGAGCCACCGCTGGTGGCTCCCGCTCGCTCTAGCTTATATATTTTTGTATTTTTTTTTTTTTTTACATAAGATTTTTTAATTTTTTTAAATATATAAAATAAATTTAGAACATTATTTAAAAACATTTCTTTAATCATAAAATTAAAAAATTATTAAAAAATACTTCCTTAATCAAGAATTTTTTATTTTACTTCGTGATTAAGGAAGTATTTTTTAATAATATTACAAATTTTTTATTTTTTTTAATATTTAAAATTATTAAAAAAATCTATATAAAAAAATAAAGCAAAACACATTAAAAATACACATTATAATGCAAGCGGTAGCTCCCAGCGGTAGCTGGGAGCGGTACGCTTAGCATTATTCATATATCATTTACAACACTTAAATAATAAATTTGATTGATAAAATTTAAAATTTTAAATATAAGTTTTAAATTTTAAATTAAATTATGTCAAGAAGTAGTATGTAGTATAAAAATATTAAAATAAAAATATTATAAAAAAATAATAAAATTATAGATAGAATTGTCATGAGTTACTATTAACGCTTGTGCTATATCCGTATTTGAAGAACCACGCTTGAATTAATGCAAAATGTATTACACAATAATATTTTAAAATGAGTATTTTTATAAATTATCTTATAAAAATAAAATTATTTTTATAATATTTATTGTAAAATATGTTGTATGGTATATTACTCAAAACATCTATAGTAGAAATATACGTTGGCATGGCTACATTCACCAGATCAAGCTAAAACGTGATGCAGTGGACTGCTCTGCAGACCCAACTTTGATGCTGATGTATACGTAAGATCTAAGTAAGACAGTTACGCCTCGACTGCTTATGCAGTTAAAGATTATATGTCGTGATATATTTTATAGAAAATTAAATAAAATATTATTATAATATAATTTTTATTTTAAAATTTTAAAAAATTAAATTTTTTATTTTATTTTATGTGTGAATTTAAAAAAAAATTATAATAATTATATAAAATAAAATGAAATAATTTAATTTTGTATATTATATTAACCAAACCGAACGACAATATGTACAAAATTAATAGCCCCAGGTTTGAAAGTAAGGTCGGATTCAAACTTTTATTTCCCCATTTGTTGGGCCTTGAGCCCGTTTACATATCTGATAATTGAAGTCTAGAGTGTTTCGGTTTGGGCATTCGAAGATATCAAAAAACACACATGGAACAGTGATGACTTGCCAGTGAGAGGATCCTATCCCCATAATATTGGTTTCTAAATTCTGATAATTTATTATTATTATTATTATATAAAATATTCTATTTACAGTCTCCATTCGAAAACTGCAAAGTAGGCCTCACTTAAACAAAACAAGTCGTTTCCTTTAAGTGAGTGAATCAGCTATCTAAGTCATTGGCTTTGCTACATAGGGGAGAAATTATGTTCATGGGAACTCAGAGCATCCACATCCATACTCCAAAACATTACTTTTCCAATAATTTGAGATTTATTTTAGGATTTTGATCAAAATACTCCCCACATTCCAATCTCTATTTTAGGGAAAAGGTTTAAAGAATGAATAGTGATTTTCCAAATATAGGGAATCACTATTCGTTACCTAAACTATATTTGATCAATATTTTATTCTAATACATAAAATAAATTATTCTTCTAATCATCTACACTTTCTCTTATACTGATATTGTTATAGTTTTAAATAATAATTTTAAAAATAATTTAATTAATTACAAAAATATTATCATATCCACAAAAAAATAATTTAAATTTTTGTTTAAAATATTCACTAGAGTAATAGTTCAAAATACAGAAAAAATATTGAGTAGTTAAGTTTGTAAATGGAAGTGAGAGAAAAAAGTAATAATAAAATATTATTTTAATAGAACAATAATTCTATGGACAACCGGGGTGCATCCCCGCCTTGGCCCCACGGATGACGTGGCACATGCCACATCATTTGCCTTATTTTAATAAATAAAAAAACAAGAAAGTGCAAAAACCACAAAATCAAAGCAGGAAATGAAAGTCCCGAGCTTCGTCTTCTCCTCTCATTTTCGAGTTGCAAAATCCCGAGCCCGAGCTTCATCTTCTCCCTTCTCATTTTGGCCCGAAGATTGTCTCGAGCTTGTTTCATTGGTAACAAGAGTTTTGGCCCGAGCTTTGTCTTCTCCCGAGTTGCAAAATCCCAAGCTCCCGAGCTTCATCTTCTCGTCTCATCTTGGCCCGAAGTCTCGAGCTTCAACTTCTCCCAAGAGAATAACAGTAACCCACATCCACCAATAAACTTGAAATCATTGTCTTTCTACGTGCATCCAGTTTTGTGTAGGAGTGGGTGGGAGCGAAACAGAGAGTGGGAAAGCATTCCGTCGTTGTCGTTGTCGTCAGTATCTTTAAGTCGTGGTCATCGTCGTGGGTGAGAGACGGATATGCGTTCGCGTTGGATGGGGTTGATGTGATTTGGTTCTTCAACACCAAAAATTTTTGGTGACATTCTTGCCTAATTTATTCCCGACTCCCTCAAATTTCTTCAAATTTCGTTTTTGCAACTTTTCTGGTTAAGGTTTGTATTATCTCTTGCACACCCTATTTGTAATTGAAACTTATTCTTGCATTCACATCAGATAATATTTTAGAGGTCTATGAGTTCTCCTATTTAGATGATCATTTCAACATACTCGAAAAAATTAAGATTTAGATCTCGTATGTATTGTTCAAAAGCAGAAAATCAATCATAGATTAAATATGAGTTCTCCTGTTTAGACAACTATTTGGCTGTAAATTAAGTAAACAAGTACATAATATATAATGGACAATAACGAATCTGTATGGTCATAAGCCTGCTCATAAACTGCCAATTATTGAGTTGTTTTTTCACATTCTATACTTATGTAGAAGAATATCTATAGCCTATATATCTGAGCTCCCTTATTTGCATTTTTACTATTCAGATCCAATATTTACTTTTGGCTCCCTCTCAGCATGGGAAACGGTAAAGAACACACATACACGCTAATACCATATAGTTCAAATTCCTCATTCGCTATATGTTATATAATTTAATCTATCAATAACATTGGAATGAGTTGATATTTATTTTCAAAATATATTAATAACTTTATCCAATAACATGTTAGGACATGCCATCAATTTGTCCAAACATCCCAAATCACATGCACGGCTACTATGGAGAAGTGCCTGCATGGTCACTGGGATTTATGCCGTATCCAAATGGACACAAATATCCAATCAACACACAAATGGTGATTATATGTTATTATTTATTTTTAATAAATTCGTTTTTGCAATTCAGGAGTTTGATTGCATATTTCTTTGTGTATTTTGCAGAATGCTGGTTACCCATTTCCACATGGCATATATCCTCCGACTCTTCTCATCAATACAAGTTGTGCTATGAGCAGAGTAGTTGATTCAGAGGATAATAGACTCAATGGTGGGGAAACTGAAGTACCATGTTCATCTGCCAGAGTTAAAGAAAGTAACGAGTATAGATCACTTCCACAGGAAACTGAGGATGGCAGTGCGAGGACATATCAAAATATTGAAATGGATGGTGATTATATGATTGAGGAGCCAAGTTTGAGATAGAGTTTAATTCTTTTGAAGATTTAATAAATTATTATAAGCAATATGTTAAAAAATGCGAGTTTGGGATGATGATAAAAATGATTAAAAGGGGAGAAGATGAGACGGTTAAGTATGTCACCCTTGCTTGTGCTCGTGGTGGAAATGCCTGTAATAAAACTTTCAATGTCGTCAACCCATGCCTGACAAGAAAGACAGAATGTAAGGTAAAGATTAATGCCTTAAAATCTTATGGAAAGCTTTGGTTGACTACAGTTTATAATATCCATAACCACGGCCTCAATCCAAAGAAATCTTGCTTATTTCGATGTAATAGAGAAGTGAGTAACTCTGTAAAAGAGTCTTAATACAAATGATTTGGTTGGCATCCAAATGAATAAGAATTTTGGATCTCTTGTGTTGGCATGGGCAGACTTGAGAATCTCCCATTTTTGAAAAAGGATTGTCATAATTACGTCGACAATGCAAGACATCTATAACTTGGCGCTGGTGGTGTTGGTGTGCTTCAAGAGTATTTATATAGAATGCAGTATAAGAATCCTGGATTCTTTGCATTAATGGATTTAGATGATGATGTGAGATTAAAAAAATGTCTTTTGGGCAGACCCACGTAATAGAGAAGTCTACCAATATTTTGGTGATGTGGTTACATTCGATACCACATACCTGACGAATAGATATAGGATGCATTTTGCACTATTTGTTGGTATAAACCACCATGGACAATCAATTTTGTCGGGAACGGGCTTGATTTTCAGTGAGAATACGAAGGCCTTTGTGTGGTTATTCAAGACCTGGTTGCAGTGTATGGATAACATAGCTCCAAAATCTATTATCACTGATCAAGATAGAGCAATGAAAAATAAAGTTGCTATTGTTTTCTTAGAGACACGGCATAAATTTAGCCTGTGACATATCTTGAAGAAGTCTCTGAAAAACTTGGCTCCTATGGTTCCTATAAAACTGAGATGAATAATGCGTTAATGAAGTGTGTGTATGACATCCAAAGTGTTAAAGAGTTTGAGAGATGTTGGAATCAATTAATTGCCAAGTACAATTTGCACGAGAATGTGTGGTTGCAAAGTTTATATGTTGAGCGTGAGCATTGGGTTCCAGTATTCTTGAAATAGTACTTTTGTGTTGGAATGAATACAACGCAACGAAGTGAAAGCATGAATGCCTTTTTTTACGAGTATATTCATGCTAAGATGAACATGAAAGAGTTTGTTGACCAATTTGAAAACGCGTTGAAAAAAAAAATTAAGAATGAAAATGCCGCAGACTTCTACTAGTTTAGTGTCACGATTCCCTGCATATCTAGATCTATAATTGAGAAGGGGTTCCAAGATTTGTACATAAATGCTAAATTCAAAGAAGTCCAGCTTCAAATTATCGGCATCATCGATATGAATCTAAAATTACATAAGAGTGATGGTGCAATAAAGACCTATATAGTAGAGGATGAAGTTCATTTGGAAGAGTTCATTAAGTTGGTTATACATTATGTGGACTTTAGTGAGGAAGATGCAGCTACAAAGTGTTCTTATGGATTATTCTAGATGAGGGGATATTGTGTCTGTTCAAATGTAATGAGATAAAAATTTTGTCAAATAGGTACATTTTAGATTGATAGAGAAATAATATCAAAAGGCGATACACGTTAATCCACAGTAGCTATAATACAGGGGAACAACGTGCAGATTCTAATAGATATTCAAAGCTGTTGAATATCTATTATCAGATGATAACTGATGCAGCGGGTTCAAAAGCGCATACTGAGGATGCAAAAACTAAGTTATATGCAATGATTGATTTGTATCGTGCCAACCAACAACACCCATTGATGACCCAAACGGGTTCCAATGTTGGTTGTACGGTAAATGACACTACTACAGTTGGTACTTCTAAGAAAGTACTCAGTCCACATGTTGTGCAAAGAAAAGGCAAACCCTATCACTGAGGAGAACATGTAGGATGAAGAAAGACATGCCAAAAGTCAAAGCGAAAAAAGTATCAAGAAATAAGAAACGCAAATAGGTGTAGATATTTAATATATGACATTTTTATTTATATTTTATAAATGCAAATATGACAATTTTGTGTTTTTATTTGTTACTTGATTATTAGTGAGATTGATGAAATACATCATGCGTGAACAAACGGAGACCTTTATTTTTCCATTCAGAGATAGTTGCATCCAATGCTGGACAATAGGCATATTAATAAGTACATATTTATATTTAAATTCCAATGTTTGACTGTATTTTTACAAGTATTTCTCACCAGGTTATCCGTTATTCCAGAAAGCACAGCCTTTGACATTAGTGGAATCCAAATCCAAGGAACAGTGATTCCAAGTCAAGAAAGTGCAAGTGTATCTCAATAGTCTTTTTATATTTTAATGCTAATATCGACATGACTATAATATTTGAGTTTTATTTTTTACAGTTGCAAATTGGGTTGAATGGATCACAACCGGTGGACTTGGGATTTGATGGATCACAATCGGTGGATTTGGGGTTGAATGGATCACAACCGCTGCAATGATATGATTCAAAGGATGTATTGTGTTTTATGTATGTTTTATGGATTTAATATATTTTATGATTACAATGACTTATTTATGTAGCCTTTGTGTTTTTTGTAGAACTAAGTTATATTCAACGACTTTTTGTGGATTTAATGTATGTTTTATGATTCCAATTACTTATTTGTGTAGCCTTTGTGTTTTTTGTGGAACCAAGTTATATTCAAGGACTTTTGTAAATTTTCTGTATTTTTTATGGAATGGATGTATTCCAATGACTTATTTGTATAACATTTGTGTTTTTTATGGGATAAGTGTATTTTAAGGACTTCTGTAGATTTAGTGTGTTTTTTGTTACTCAAGAAGTTTCAAAAAAATCAAGCATATATTGGTGCAATTAATATATCTGGTACAATTCAAAAAATGAATGCATGTGTTTCCATCTACAATGCATATATCTGGTGGTATTCTAGATTTGTTTTCTGAAAAAAAGAAAAAAAAATATTCCTTGGCAGATTTGTTATCTGGTGCAATAACATGTTTCTATCTGCACGTTAATATAAATTGCATGATTTGTTCTCTTGGATAGATTTGTTCTCTAGTGCAGATATGTGTTTTAGGTGCAAACATGCAGTGACACAATCTCCAAGGACAAAAAGTAGGATAAACTATCAATGCCAAGTGCCAACTTGCTCTAGTCATAAACAAAGTCTAGGAGGAATTGCATAATTTAATCCATTTGCAATATAATTAATTGGTAAAAGCAACCCAAGATCAGATAGCATAGTAATACAAAAAACACATGCAAATTGAAAATGATACACCAAATACTTGCAGTCAATAAATTTTACAACTTAATATATACATCAGTATTTACAGTCAGTATTTGCTCAAAGGCCAAAATGAAATAAATTTTACAAGTTAGTACCAAGTTTGGATATAATCCAAGAATTTAATATATACATCAAATACAAAGTCCAATACTTAGATACAAACACTAGGCAACAATTACTTATATACTACCAACCAACACATAACTACAAATAAAAAAGCCCAATACACCTGAAGTATTGTGTGTGAACATATTTTTTCAGCTCCGCGCTTTAAGAGCATCATCTCTCTATTGGATACCACCATCTCTCTCTTCTCGATTTCATCCGCTCTCATACGAAACTCAGTTTTTGTCTTTTCAACATCGTCGAGCATCTGCTCGACCTCTTTCTCATTCCTTAACAATTCATTATTTTTTTCTCAAAATTGGGCCTTAAAATTTTGATTACTATCTACCCACATGAAAAACTTACAATATGGTAATCCATGTAAGTTTTATACCTATAAAAAAAGAATTAAATGTACAATATATTAATTACTATAATTTAAAAATGTTAGATGTAAAAGTGATGTAATTATCTCTGTGTTGTATTTGGACATCCTAAGAAGAGTCATCCTGGATTTCTTGTAGTATTTAAGTATCTTAATGTAGTTTCGACCTTACAGAAGTAGAACGATTGTCCCAAAGTACATTTTGCAAACGATGTAGAAGACATTGATAATGAAAACATTCTAACATGATGTTTTATAATTTGTTACATGTGAAATCCAAAAACCAACATTGATGTTTTAGATAATATTAATACTACAAAATCTATAAAATTTGTGTATAATTTGTTGAGTTGTAAAAATTATTTGTACAAGAGAATCTTCAGCCTAATTTAAATGAACTAGTTTGGTAATATGACTTATTCTACAGGTGTGGGTGGTATGGTACTAATGGTTTTAGGAAACCAATAATCTATCTTATTGTATTGAATGACACATGATAATGGCAAAAAAAGCCAAAAAGGAACTCCTAAAAAAATTGCTTCTGTGCAACCAGGTAAACCCCACGACAACTCCAGTTCTAAGAAAAATTTAGAAACAAATGAGCAATAACTCCTTAACCTTCCCCAGACCAACTCTCTATATCCATAATGGTCATCTATGAATATATGACAGCGCCTAATTTCAGTGGCAAATACCAAATCAAGTCTAAAAATACAAAAGGAATCAAGATCAAAACCATACATACATATTCCAAACTCAAAAGCTACAAGCTAATCCAGAATCAAGATCAAAACCATACATATACTAGCATTGCAGGTCACATGCAAAATTGGCACAAGTAATAAAACAATTAAGTCTATAATCTATAAGTATGTATGTGTTTGTCTTTGTTACTTTGGCCTCTCATTCTCAACCTCTTTTAAACCAACAAACTAAAAAGCTTACAAATTAATCAATCAAAGTACACTTGTTCTATGACTCATTCTAAAATCATGATGCCGGACAGGATAGCGATTATCCTGTAGGCTAGTTCCAACAGATGATTCACAGGAGAAAATTCGCCAACAGTCCGGCTTGTGGATTGATTTCGGGGATTTTGTTGGATTTTATAATATTCCGTTAAACCCTAGAGACTTTTCTCTCTGGTTTTGGGCGAATTTTCTCATGTGAATCATCTGTTTGAACTAGCCTACAGGATAATCGCTATCCTCTCCGGCATCAAATCATGGTTGAAATATATGAATTACAGCATGTCCAAACTAATCAATAGTGGGGGCTCTTGATCATCTTTTAACATAAGAAATTCTATATAGCCAACATAAGAAATTTTAACATTATATATGAAATATATGACAGCTCCTAATCCAAATTATCCAAATTCTACAAAACACATACCAGAATCAAGATCAAAACCATACATATACTAGCATTGCATGTCACATGCAAAGACGAAGGGGCTTCGTGGGTGTTCGTGGGTTCGTCGAGAAGACGAAGGGGCTTCGTGGGTGTTGTGGGTTTGTGGAGAAGATGAAAGGACTTCGTGGGCTGGAACAAGTATTGCTATGGGTGTTCGTGGGTTTGTGGAGAAGGTGAAGGGGCTTTATGGGTGTTCGTGGGTTGATGGGTTCAATGATGACCGTGGAAAAGACAAAGGGACTTCAGGCGGTGACTTTAGTGAAGAAGACAAAGACGATGGTAGAAGACAAAGACGCTTGGGGGTTTTGATGGGGAGAAGACGAAGACACCAAGATGAGGGTTTCGATTGGGAAAAGACGATCAACTGCCACGTGGGTTTCAAAGACAAAGAAGATGACAGGGCGGAGCGGAAGGAAGACGACGGCTTGTGTGTTCGTGGGGATGGGGTTTCCTTGGGTCTGTTTCGTGGGTCAACTCGAAGATGAAGCTCGGGAGGAAAAAGAAAAGGGGCTGGCTTTGATCTCTGAAATCGATTCCCGTTTTGATTTTACGGTTTTCGCACTTCCTTTTTTTTTATTAAAATAAGGTAAATGACATGGCATGCACCATGTCATCTGCGAGGCCACGGCAGGGACGCACCTTGGTTACCCATAGAATTATTGTTAATAGAATAGAGAAAGTATAGAAAATGTGATGTAGAATGTTTTTTAAAGATGAGTAAAATTTAGGAAAAAATTTTAGACAATGTACTTTTTAACTAAATTATAAGAAATTTTATGGAGAATAGGACGTGAATGCTCATAGCAGCTCTCTTCAGCCCACTTCGATTCTTTTCATCATTTTTTAATTCCCAAAACCTTAATCGCATTTCCAAATGCAAACTGTGATTTGAATGCTTTCCCTTCCAACACTCATCTGCATGCTTTCCCTTCCAACACCATCCAATCCCATCCCACCATCACTCCACTCTACTCATCTCTCCTGCTTTCTTGCACCATCATCCTCCCACGCAACCTTGTTTCTCCCTACTTTATTTTCCATAAACTTTCCACCACGACCCAATCATTTCTTTCCTTATTTCCTCCAAAACCCACTCCCATTACTCATCATCCTTAGACTCTCGGACTCTATCTCATGGCAATCTCGGAGAGTGTTACGGACCCTTAAACACAGCAAGTGGAGGAGAAGCATGTCTACTCTATGTGGGGGGTGCCGCCGGATGACGTTGCAAGCAGGCTCAAGTAGCTGATGGAGGACCTCCGGTCTGAGTTTGGTGGGCCACAGTGCAAGCCCCACATCGCCGTCGTCGGAGCCATCAATTTGACGCTAAACGATGAGCTTAGCATGCAGGTCAGCGAGTGATGGCCTCAAGGCCTACACTGCCACCATTGATCGTGTTGCCCAGGGGACCTTCTTCTATCAGTCTCTGGAGACTCAAGGTCTTGTTCACATATGGATTGGTTTTGTTTTTGAATTTGTTAAAGGTCTGGATTAGGTTCTGTAAATAAAACAACTTGGCATTTTGCTTGGTGACGATTTTGATATTGTAATGGATGACGGGGAGCTCAGTATCTAATATTGTGTATCTCTTAGTCTCTTATCTGACGGAGAGGGTGCCGATGGGTGCCGATGGGCGTCTGGGTAGTCGATGGCAAGATTTGCCTCTTTCTATTTTAAAGACCAGAGGAGTGAATGGCCTACGTTTCTAAACTTCTGATTTCTCCTTGCTCGTGGAAGACCAATGACTTTTTGGTCATTTAGTTGACGTACACGTCATCATTTAGTTGAAATCCCAACTAGAAAGGCAAGTTGGGTTCATGCTTTTCTTTTCTTTTCTTTTCTAAAAGTGAGCCCATATCAATACAATGGATTATTTATAAAGAAATTTCATAAAAATAAATTTATAAGTTGAGGTATCTTTATATAGTACATTAAGTTTATTTTACAGTAAAAAGATCATGTATTGAAATCAATTCCCTATGTTTCTTCGTCACGTAACATTCTTTTTCTTTAGAAATTTTGTTATTTTCAATAAAATTTATTTTGTAACATATTTTAGTGACTATCATTTAAGTAATTATATGAGAAAACATTTAAACCGTATCTCATTAACAAATATATATATATATTTTTTGATACACGGAGGGGAATTTGATCAATGGTTCTCTTAATGAAAAATTAATGTGTTGTCAATTGATCTAAATGATCTTGGCATCAACAAATGTAATTAAGTATGATATAGAGTAAATATTTTTCCCTACGATCATAAATTTAGTATGGCAGGTCCTACTAATTAGTGCATATCCCGTGCTTCAAAATGTACTTAGTAGCCAAGAGCTTGATTACTTGGTGGTATATGATTCAATTCTTTAAATAAAAAATATGGGTTCAAAACCCCCCACCCCTGACCCCTTGTATAAAAAAAGCATACTCTTTTTTTGTAAACGAAAAAAAAAACATACATAGTAGGTGTGTTAATTAGTGAGAAATGATATATATACACACCATTCGTTTTGTCGTTATTTTCTGACGTGACATTAAATGATTATAATATTATTCATTATTTATTACTCATCGCCAATTATTAGGCCAATGGATAACAACTAAGAGGACGGTGATAGAATAATAATTAATAGATGATAGATATAAGTTTTCTTAATTAATTAATAGATGAGAAATGATATTTACAATCTTAATATAAGCAAGTGTCGTAATTCTTTTAAAAAAATAAATAAACACGAGATTTACATAAAAAAAAATTTTAAGAACAAATACGATTTATATAACTCATTATTATATCTAGCATTACTCTTAATTAATTATCCGAAAGAAAAAAATCTAATTCTGAGTGTTTTAAAAAGAGCCAGCCAGCCAGCCAGATAGCGCCACTTCGAAGCTCAACGGCTCAAAAAGTCGGGACCAGAGGAATTTAAGTTGTGATGGCATACACGAGAAACTCGCAATTCTGATCACAACTGTTTTAACTCCCAACAACTTTGGTTTCTTTTTCCCTGATATCCCAACAACCGTAATGAATATCTAGTGGAAAATGCACGTGCCGGTGCCAATTCCTTGGATTTTTTCCATACCTTTTCCCAAGAAAAAATTAGTCAGATTATTTCAAAGTTAAAGGCCAAAAGAACACACAATTTTGGAATTCATGACTCAAGAGCGGCTTAGCATACATTGTGGCCAATGCAATAACAAAGATGAGGCCTTAATTTAATTTTATAATTCGACTTATGATATTAAACTGCATCAATTTTTAAATTTATTTTTTTATGTAATTTTATTTTAGTTAAAGTGTTTTTCTTAAGAGATGTTTGGGTAATTAGAGAATTTTGTAAATAAAAGTGAAATGATTTGAGTTAGGAAAATGCTTTGTGTCTTGAAAATGGGTCCCAATTGTCTTTTTTTTTTTTTAACTTATTGATTAAGTAAGTTTTTTTAATGATGTTGTGATTTTTTTTTAAATATTTAAAAGGATTAAAAAATGCATAAAAAAGGTTTTAAAAAAAAAGCCTAATGGCCTCTCGGTGACTTTTCTTTGAGTTAGATATTTTATTAAATTTTGAGAAATAAAACAGAAAAAGTTGAATAAAAATTATTATAAAATTAAAATATTGTTAAAATGTATTTTTTTAAGATTTTTTTTAATTTGAAAAAGTAATATTATTTTTTATATTTTGTTTAAAAATTTAAAAAAATATATAATAATTAGATGAAAATTTTAAAATTTTTATATTTAAACAATAATTAAAAGTAAAATTATAAAAGAATTTACTAAACAACCGCTCAATGTATATGTTTGCATATAGGACGGTACTACTCTGATGAAAGAATCACGTAAAAAAAAATGTCTTTTTTCAAACATATTTTTCAAATTCATTGAATATTTTTTAAATAAAATAAAAAATAGAAATTCATTGTAAAATAATTACTTAATAAAAAAATAAGAAAATACAATCGGTGGCCATCATCGACGTTATGTAGGAAAAGCATTTCTCTTGCATAAATAAATATAGATAGAAGTCATTGTTGACAGCAACCATTTTGCATCTATGATATGGCATCATCTAGACCATTTATCTTCTTATTCTAATTTTAATTCGATTGAGAGAGAATACGAAAGAGATTCAAGAATGAGAGAGAGAGCAGGCGAGAGAGAGATTGATGAGAGAGAGAGTGATGAAGAGAGAGAGTAGACGAGAGAGAGAGTGATGAGAGAGAGAGCAGATGAAAGAGTGATGAGAGAGAGCAGACGTGAGAGAGTGATGAGAGAGAGTGATGGAGAGAGAGAGAGCAAACATATGAGAGAGAGAGATGAGTGATGAGAGAGAGGGGGTAAGAGTAAAAAATAAATAAAAAATTTATATATAACCACATAGTGAATACAATATGACACTAGTACAGTGCGAGGTAGCATCACTCTTTCACTTGCATGACATAGTATACGCAAGTGCATCGATCGGTGTAGAGAGAGAGGGGGGCTGGATTTTCCAACAATCGCATCATGATTGGACGCTTTGAATCGACTTCGATCATATTAAATTTTGGTAGTTAACGGTCAATTTCTTGGTTTTGAGTCTTTTATGAATTTAATAACGAGTAAATGCTGTACAAGATTTAAAGAGACAAAATTTATATAAGTATTTTGTATAAAAGTGGTTTTCATTAATAAAAAAAAAAATAGTTTTTTTATGCTTTTAATTTTAGGTGGAGTGTGTTTTTTTTACAAGAGTTTATCTATTTGAAATTTATATAAATTATTTATTTTTAAGACCTATTTGGAGTTACGTTATAAGTCTTAAAAAATGTTTAAATAATCTTAAAAGTTTTTAAATGAAAAAATTAGATTATTTGGATATTACATATTAAAGCACATTTAATCTCAAATAAATTAAAAAATATCATTATTTTCTTTAAACGTGTTTTTCTCAATAATAAGGAATGTAATTCAAATTTTAAAAAGACTATCAATAAATAAAAATATTCGTACAACTTTTAAGATGATTTTTTTCTACTAATTCACAATTGTTCATCAACTACACCCCACCTGACGCCACATGTACATTTTTTTATTTTTTTTAATGAATACCCATCTCAGTTTCGACTCTATTTGGATTTGAACCCATCCCGCGTCCCTCTCCCTCTCTCTCCCTCTCTCGCCCAGCACCCTTGAGCGTCGCTATCCCAACCATCGCCCAGCACCAGTGACTCGTCGAAAAACCTCTGCCCATTGCCACCCACATGTTTTCCCCACATACCATTTCACCACCCCCTTGTTCAAAGGAACCCCTCGTGGCCCAGCACCCACGTCGCCCTCCCTTCACTAGCGACGCACCCTTTACTCGCCGTTGTCCCTCTCGTCACTTAGCACCCACGACTTATCGGCCTTCCCTCTACACCTCACCGCCCAGCACCTGCGACTCATGGTTTTGTTTCGTAGCCCATTTGTTTCGCCGCCCTTCGGGAGGGAATTGCTAAGGAGATGGGGTCTGAGGAGGCTTTGGCTCGGGAGGGAATATGCTATGCATCTTTGCAAAGTATGGGCGACGGGGCCTTGGGGAGAGGATGGGCGACGCGGGGGATGGGGGAGAGGATGGGTGACAGGGCTCAAAGAATTTGAAAAGGGTCCGTTAGAGAGAAATGTGCGAATGAGGGAAAAAACCTAAAAAATAGATGCTACTTTCCATGTAAGGTGTGCAATGCCTGCTGGGAAACTTTTTCCCTTTAAGATAATTATAATTTTTAAATTTTTAAAGATATGATTATAATATTTTAAAATTTAAATAATCATTATTTCTATCTTAGAAATCATTTTTTTAATTTGTTTCTAAATAAGTATAGCATGTTTAAAAATGTTTTAAACATACAGTTATCAAATAGTAAATAATTTTTTAATAGTAAAATTTATTACTTAAATTATAAACTATAACTCTTAGGGTTATAAGTTATATTTCACACTAATTCCAAACATGCACTTAATGATTAGTTGATACTTTACCCAAAAAAAAAAAAAATAGTAGACGAAGATTCTGAAATTTTCAGAACCATTCCTAATGCCCTATTTAACCGACTTTACCGTTTATAAAGCCGTCATTAGAAAATGGAAAAGTAGTGACCTTTCTTGGAAAATATTTTGTTTAAAATGATTTTGTCTAAAAGAAGCATTTTTCTTGCAATAATATTTTTTACTAAAAAAATTGTAATGAGGCATATATATATATATATGAATGGCATAATTCAAATAATGCACGACAAAAAATGGGGATATGTCATATGATCATTAATAATACAAAAAACAAAAAAACAAAAAAAGAAGCACCTGACCATTATTAAATACATGATTCAATTTAGCCAACGTCTCATGTCGTAAGTATTAAGTTCCCTTCATTAATCCCCACTCGATCCGGTCCCCACACCCAGTTCATTGAGACGTTCATATATGGAAATGACCTTACAGAAGGAATACCTTTTTTACATGAATTGTTGGTCCATGTTCGTTTTGTTACGTCATTTATAAATACTAACTGATATGACAATGAAAAAGTAAAGTGCGCGGCTATGGATCATGCACCATTTAATTTAGGTGTCGGTAGGGTACACATATGAGATCAAATAAAAAAATATCTTAATAATAATGAAATAATTTCGGTTAAGATGTTTTAATCATGCAGTTTTAAAAAATAAGAGAAAAAAATAAATTAAAAAAATTAAAAATAAATTAGAATATAATTTGTTAATATCATTTTTGTTTTGATATTTGAAAATTTTGAATAATTTTTTATATTTTATTTATAAGTTTTGAAAAGTGGTAATGATTAGAAAAAAATGAAAAATAAAAAATAAAAAATATTTGTATTTGAATAATGTTTGAATGTTAAAATGAGATGAGTTGAAATACGATGATTTGAAAATTTTGTGAAATCAAACCAGGCAATCTATAAAATATATGAGAAATTATATTTGCAATTCGTGAAATATGAGCACCCACACAATCTCTTTAAGAAAAGTGAATAAATATAAAATTTATGTAAAATTTTTTTTTAATTTTTATATAATAAATTTCATTCTTTTTCAAATTGGATATATGGTTTTTTCAAAGCCACGTATGCAAATATCGTTTGTCAAATAATGAATATACCCAATAAAAGACACAAAAACACTCGTTTCTATTATCTCAACTTTTTTATATTCTGAATGGTCTAAAACTAAGCAACTTCCACAAACATGAAAACGGGTTCTGCAAACAACGAAAGCCTTCTGCTTTATAACGTTAAGCTGTCGTCTGTGGTGCCAGCGACGGTGACGGGCGAGATTAACAATGTTCATGAGCTGACAGACATGGACTTGGCCATGAAGCTCCATTACATTCAAGGGGTTTACTTCTTTACGAGCGAAGCAGTCGAGGGGATCACGATAGATAAGCTAAAGGAACCCATGTTCAAATGTCTGGACCTCTACACCACCGTTTCAGGGAGGGTTCGGAGGTCGGAAACCGGCAGGCCATTCATCAAGTGCAACGACAGTGGCGTGCGGATAGTCGAAGCAGAGTGCGACACGACCATCGAGGAATTCTTGGACATGAAGAAGGATCGTTCGTTTCAGAGTTTTCTTGTCTATAATCAAGTTCTTGGTCCTGATCTCGCTTTCTCCCCTCTCGTCATCATGCAGGTACGTACTACATACATAGCAATTTCTTCCATCTCGGCCATATATATATATATATGTTTGTCAATAATATCATGAGTTCATTATAATTAGGTAGAACTCTATATGGTATCAGCCAGCTATTGATCACGTACGTCAACGCAATCATATGGCCTCTTCCTCTACGACCTCTCCCCCCTCCAACCTACAACACTTCTCCTTACCCTTCTTACTCCTCATTCCTTCACCACCATTAAGCTTATTTGTCTTAGATGATCTGTAAATAGTAGTAAAAATAGTAATAAATAATTTATGAATTAATAATGAAATAGTTTGAAAATATTTGAGTGTAAAGTATTCATGATGTATTTATAGATAATCTGGTAGGTAAAATTGTTACGTCAGATAACTTATCTATACATGAGTTTGAAATACACGGTAGAATAATTTGAAGTACTGACAAGATAAATGAATATAAATGTTATCTTGAGTTGCAGTATGTTATATATGGTTTCAATTGATCGAAGATGAGGTTGCTGAGTCGTAGAGTTCCGTGACAATTCTGATCTCTACTCTCTAGCCACCCCTTGTGTGGGGTTAAAAACTTAAGAGATCCCGACCCGTTCGTGATGATTTCTTTTCGGGTGGCCAGCTCTAGTCAATATTCCGCAATGGCTGACTCGATCTACCCTTTGGGTACTGGTCGTACTGCACATCAAAGCTGGAGGCTGACTTATTATTATTATTATTTATTTTTAATTATTTATTGTTAGTTATAATAATTAATTGCTTGAGGGGGAGGGACGACAGATTTTTTAGTTGACAGTATTTTACAAATAAGCCACAAAAATTAGCTCCAGAGTTATAATACCGACACTATATTCTAACATATAGATCATACTGTACACGTACGTTACCGTCCATCATATCCGGGATCAAGTACTAAGTGCATAACATAACACCTACTTTTGATCGTGTCCTTTAATGATCCAACCTTTCCAACTGGTCCACATTCAGAGATGATTCCTTCTAATATTTTCATGTTCCTTTGTTATTTCTTCTCAAGTTCTTTTTCCAAAAACTAGAAAGTTAGCAATTGTTAAGTGCTTCTGTGTGTTCATGGCTTTCAAACAGTTCACTTGGTTCAAATGTGGAGGAATGTCATTGGGACTCAGTTGGGCCCATGTTCTTGGAGATGCATTCTCAGCCACATCCTTCGTCAACATGTGGGCCAAGATCTTGTCTGGTCAAATGCGACCCAAGTGTCTGCAACCGGTAAATCTCTGGAAATCCAAATCCCCACCTTCAGTTCTGGAGAATTTGGTTTCCACGAAAAGGGTGGACCCGCTGGGAGATCATTGGCTAATTGCTAACAACAGCAAAATGGAGACAAACTATTTCCAAATCACTGCAAAACAGCTTGAGCACATGCTAGCAAATGTCTGTGCCGTGGACCAAGCAGCCAAAATCTCGCATTTCGAAGTTCTGTCTGCAATAATATGGAAATGTTTATCTGAAATCAGGGAAGATTGGGGCCCAAGAATTATTGCAGTTTATACAAGTTGCTCTCACAACAGGGAAAATGATTATCCAACTAATGGCATGGTGCTAAGCACAGTTGAAGCAGATTTCTCAGTGGCAAATGCTGATATATCAGCAGTAGTATCGTTAATAGCTGAGAAAAGAGTAGGTGGCATGGGAATGACTGAAGAAATTGTGGAGAAAGAAAATGGGGAGGCAGATTATATAGCCTATGGAGCTAACTTAACGTTTGTAAATTTGGAAGAAGCTGAAATTTATGGATTGGAATTGAAGGGACAGAAACCTGTTTTTGTAAACTATGCCATCAATGGGGTTGGTGATGAAGGGGCTGTCTTGGTTCTTCCAGGAGCTGCAAAAGGCAAAGCTGAGAGTGGTGGCAGAGATGGAGTGACAGTGACCATGGTTTTGCCTGAAAATCAATTTCAGCTGCTAAGAAACAAGCTTGAGAGGGATTGGATGCAGTAACAGGACTCACCAGATTTCTGTGAGCAGAGAAATGTCAATCTTTGGTGTTCTTCTTCTGCTGTTTGCTTAATGATTCCATACCTGAATTGTTTCTAAGCTATATTTTCAATAAATTAAACAGATAGGTCTTGTATTTGGTACAAAGAACTCATGTGATGAGTTAACTTAGTGCAAGGAACCTAATTATTGTGAAATGTAGATTGTTTAATATTGTGAAGTGTAATCAGACTGTTACAGCCTTCCAATCGAGGAGGTTGGTGTATATGTGATTTGAATCCTCCACGCTCTGTTGTGTGTTCGGATTTAATGAACAGTGAATACTCAAAGGCTTCTCCAATATCTTCACCATATCTTTCCAGTTTCCTTTTTTGCTGTATTCAAATTTAACTCGTGTTTACCTGGTAGGAAATATATTTTATCTTTCGAATATGAACGAAGATTATGGGACAAATATAAAAAGAAATGTTTTCACAAAATACGGAAAAGTAGTCTATAACTACAATCAATGTATGTAAATCTACATCTACTCATCAACTTAAACTTTTTGGAATAAATGATGATTTCACACGATATCATTTGGATCACGGGACACAGTTTGAGAGACTTTGAAAGGAGAAGCAGGTATTTCAGTTCCTTTGTGAGGAATTAAGACTGTATCCAAAAGTGGATGGCTGGATTGAATCATCATTTTGTCTCTTCTTTTATAAAATCGGTTTTAATAACATTTAAACTATTTTTTATAACATAATAATTTTAAATAGAATAAATCAGTGTATGTAATCTATAACAACAATCAGTGTATGTAAATCTACATCTACTCAGTAGTTTAAACTTTTGAAAAAAATAGTAATTTCACACGATATCAAAATAGAAATTCTAAATCCGAATATTGACTCTACGCTTATTCTATTTAATTAAATATTCTATACGTTAAACCCAGTTATTGACGGAGAGTCTCCCTATAAACGGTGATTTCAGTTAAGGCTATCAACTTTTATTTTTGTTTGTTTGTTTCTTGTATTTATTTCCATTCTCTTGATACGAGAAGGGAATTATTTTCAAAAGAAAACAAAAGAACAGAGGTGGACACCGAAATCAGAGCAATGCAAAACATGGAAGCTTTTATGAGAAGTATTGCATGCAGTGCAGGCATGTTCCACGTATGGGCTGAGCTTTATCTAATTACTCAAGGCCCAAATCCGAAGGAATACTAGCCCAGTTCGCTAAAAATTAGTGAATCCGATGGAGCCCGATTCAAAATGAGAACACTGACGATGGCACACTACCCAATACGATTAGAATTGAAATTGGGAAACATTCAATGCAATTAACTTTGAACAAATAATGGGACAACCAATATTTGACAAAGAGCCAAACATTGGAAGGAAGAATGTTCAATGCCATTGGCAACATCTTGACCAAGAGTTAGTTAGATAAATAATTATGGGTAATGTTAGGGATTCCGTTGGAGCATCTTGTTCTAATTTTATTTTATTTTATTTAGTTTTTTTTTATTTAATGATTAATAAAATATTATTTAATAATATTGTAATTTTTTTTTAATATTTAAAAATGTTAAAAAAAATAATGTGAAAAAAAACACTTTTAAATATTTTTTAAAAAAGAAAAAAAGTTTACAATATTATTAAACAAAATTTTCGTAATTACTAAAAATAAATAAATTGGTACGGGATCCATATCATTTTTCTATAATTATAAGCTAAGAAAGAGTTTAGATAGTGAAATGAGATGATATGGTTTTAGATGAGTTTAATAAAATATTGTTAGAATATTATTTTTTAATATATATATTTTTTAATTTAAAAAAGTTGAATTATTTGTTATATTTTTTGTGAAATTTTAAAAAATTATAATAATAAAATTAGATGACATAAAATCATCTCTATATCTAAACAGGACTTAAAAATCTTGATAGACTACTGAATCTACAAATCCAAAGCCGGCATACCGTTCCTTGTAGATTAAACACTCGATTACAATACAATGAATGGGACTTGAATGTTAAAATGAATTGAATTGTGAATAGTAATATTTTATAGATCTATCGAGTTAAGTTTAATTTTTTATATTGAAACATATTAAATAGATTGAAATAAGTTTTACATTTTATAAAAAATTAAAAAGAAAATGAATCTAATTTAAAATGAATTGAATTTTGATGAAATGAATTTCGTTTAACAACAAAACATGGAACTGACCTTTGGCGTACAAAGACTTGAGAAGCAGTTGAAACTTGAACGCGAGATGATAAGATATGACGAAACCTGTGCTAATGAGCTTTGGCCCGCCTTAATTTTCCATTTCGGAGCTTTTGTATCGTATTATAATTTTTTTCTCTCCTTATCGAGTCTTATCAGGAATCACACTTATAGCATTGCAAACGCGGAAAGGAAAGAGTCTCTTGTCGAGAATCCTCCCATAGAGAAAATATTTTCATCAACTACTATTTGACATCACACATCACACACCGATGTAAAATGATCAAAAACACCCTCTAATAAAACTCACTTCCCTCTCGTTCTCTCTCATTTCACAGCGTCGACCACGGACTCCCCCCGCGCCCAAGGCCTCTGCCCGTCGCCCATCCTCGTGTGTTGACTGCCGGAGTTGCGGCGACTGCCGGAGTTGCGGCGACTGTCGAGGTGCCGTCGACTGTCGCGAGATGACTGTAGCGCCGGTTGTCCGGTGGCACAGATTTGGCCGTGAGAGATAGAGGAATCGTGAGGGAGAGGGCATGTGCGGGAGAGAGAAACGGGCTGCGTGCGGAGGAGCTACTGGCCTCAGGGGCTGGGGGTGGAGGATGGGCTCTGTGGTGGTGGTCGGTGGCTGCGGTGGGAGGCCGAATCGGTGGCGATGGCGGCGAATGTGAGTCGCGACGTGGGTGAGTGGAATGGGCGACGGGCGCTCGTACGGAGGAGCTACGGCCTCGAGCTGGGGGAGGAGGACGGGCTTGGTGGCGGTGGTCGTTGGCTGCGGTAGGAGGCCGAACAGGCGGCAGCAATGCCTGATCTGGCCTGCAATGGGGACACGGGAAGAGAGAAACTTGAGAGGGAGAATAGAGAAACGGGTGAAGAGGAAAAAAAAATATGAAGACTATTGACACTTAAGGTGTGCTACGCATCAGTCGTGAACAGTGACTGATGCGTAGCACGACTCATACCCCTATCTGAATCCTTCCGAAAATGTCAACCTTGGAAAGCCCAACAGAAATAAAAAAAACATTATACTAAAAAAAGGCGACGACAAAAATGAGGCAGAATTAATTTAGATAATGAAAAGAAATGAAATAAATTGAGATGATATAGTTTTAAATAAATTAAATAAAATATTATTTTTTAATAATAATAATATTATTTTAATATTTAAAAAAATTATAATAATGAAATAAGATAATATGAGATAGTTTCTGAATCTAAACAAGCCATAAACACTAATTAGATGCAAGGTTAATGATATTTGAAAACTAGGACTGAAAACCAATTCTACTGACACCTGCACCAATAATTTTTGAAGATAGTGGGCCAAGCGAAATCGGCTCGGGAGAGAGAGAACTAACCATAATTTTACGATCGATATCAATCAGTTCAACAATTGGTCCATCAATAACCCATATATAAATTCACATCATAAATTCAAAACAAATAAATCAAAATTGAAAAACAAATTCACAACAAATCAATTCAAATTTCATAACAAAATCACAAATTCATAACAAAATCTCAATAGGAGAGGCGAACGAGAGATGAGAGGACAATGAAAGAGGTGATTGATCAACTTTGAACAACAGAAAACTCGAAAAGACATCTCAAATAGGAGATATAAGATAGTTCGAATAGGTGAGGGATAGGTCGAGCGGCATGAAAGAGAAGGGAAGGGGAGGGTTGCACTGCGGGGTGAGAGAGGAGAGACAATAAAGAAAGGTAATCATGATAAAGAAGGAGGGGAGGGGCTATTAAACCCTAAATCTAAACGACGTCATTTAATGTATTAAACCAAACGATATCATTTCACTTATATATATTTTTCTATACGTTACGTGTAAAACGACGCAATTTAAATCACTTAAGTAAACACAACTCAAGTGATTATATATATTATATATCAACCGATTTGACTGTTTGAACTTGGTTCAGATTGGGATCGAACCGACCGATGTCGATTTCTTGTAATTCCTACTGGTCGATTCCTGACTCTAGTAGCCAGTTCTAATTGGCCACGATGGATTCCATCGGTTCCAGCAGACTCATAATATTTGTTTTTTTATTTTTTATTTATACAAGGGAGCGAGGGGTTTCAAACTCAAATTTTTTATTTTGAAAATCAAATCATATGCTATATATTTTTAGTATTTGATATTATCTCTAAAATATTATTATCCATCATATTTGTAAGAGTTTTGCTACTCATCATCCTCACATATCACACACCATATTTATTTTTTAAGTTTATTTTTTAATTTTTTTATTCTTAAATTAATTAAATAATTCTCCTCATAATCTATATAAAACGTAGATGAAAAAAAAATGTAGCGTACGGATGAATATTTGTATTTGTAAACGACACGCGTCTCGTACTTCGCGCAGAAGATAAGGAACCTTGCCAACACAAAACAGGATCGTCCGGCGAAGATACCCAAAAAACATAAAGTGACCAGAATCTTTGGTGAAGACCCCACGCCGTTCCCAGACCCATATTGCGTCTCTTCGTCAGTCTCACTTGATTACCGGCCTACACCGTCTTCTAGGGCTACCCCATCTCTGTGTAAAAGAACATCGTTTATTAAAAAAAAAAAAAAAAAGGAAATTTACACCCTCTTTCTCCCTGGTCGGAGAAAAAGCGTACCAGTGTACAGCATTTTTTTTTGTTGGGAAGGGGGGGGGTGGAGATTTCGGGTGAAGATGGCGGATTCGGTATTGTTACGGATGCTGGAGTCGGCGCTGGGGATTTCGCTGGGCGGCTCGGTATCGGACTCGGTGGTGGTCATCCTGACTACGTCTGTGGCGGTGATAATCGGGCTGTTGGTGTTGATGTGGAGGAGATCGTGGGATCGGAGTGGTACCAGGGAGCTGAAGCCGGTGGTGGTGCCCAAGTTTTCGGCCAAGGACGACGAGGACGATGAGGTCGAGGCAGGCTCCGGGAAGACTAAGGTTGCCGTTTTCTTCGGTACTCAGACTGGCACTGCGGAGGGCTTCGCTAAGGTCAACTTGTTCTCCTTTTCGCAAATTGAAGTTTGTTTATCCTGTGTTTTTATGTATTTGAGTGCTTTAGGGTGGTTGGTGTTAAAGCTGATGATTTGGACTGAGAATTATTCTTTAATTTTCTTTAATCTATTAATTAGTTTCACGTATATATAATTAATTTGGCTTACGTGGCTGATGCTAATTCGTTATCGTTGGGATTGTCAAATGATTGCCTCCGCGAAGTTCCGCTATGTTTAGAATACGGATCAATGGAGGGACCCAAGACTACGGGTTGACTGGGCATTCTTGGATTTAGGAGAAAATTGTCCCATCCTGTATGTCCCAACTCCGAAGCCGTGTGCGGAACTAGTTGGTCTTTTATTGGTTTGAACCCTCTGAGGAATATCGGGATTGCAGATGAGCTTAGCTTCTATCAACCGCTTTTTTACTTTTCAGACGACTTGATTGAGCTGTGACCTTGCCGATAGTTTCTGTAGAATTGGAGCAGCTTGTTGTGGCAAGTTTCATTTGACAAGGACCTGAAGGGATTAATGTTCATTCTAGAACTGGCAACCAGTATTTGTGGCATTCACAATGACATATTGTTTGGCTTACTAATAGTTACACACTGATGTTCATGCGTCTCGAACTCTCAGAGTTAATATAAAATAAGTTACTTTTCATCTCTTTTTGCACCACGAGCAGTTTCTCTTGATTTTTTATCCATGGTTTTGAACTTGGTTTCCCCCCTTCATTTTAGGCTTTAATGTGAGCATTTTTAATTATAGGCTTTAGCTGAAGAAATCAAGGCAAGATATGATAAAGCAGCCGTCAAAGTTGTTGACCTGGTATGTTGGATTCAAATTGTTGCATGGCATGCATCATGGCCAGGTAATTGCTTCTTTGACAGGAGGAATTTACTATTCATGATGCTTATAGATTATGGTTAAAATAGGACGATTATGCTGCGGATGATGATCAATATGAAGAAAAGCTTAAGAAAGAGACTTTGGCCTTTTTCATGCTGGCCACGTAAGATAGAATTTAACTTTTACTGCCGTTATGTTAAATTTGAAATTCATATTGCTTTTCGGGAAGTGTGGTGTATCCAATATTTTTGAGGCTGACATTGTAGTTATGGAGATGGGGAGCCAACTGATAATGCTGCTAGATTTTGCAAATGGTTTGCTGAGGTTGGTAGCTTTACTACAAATCCACAATGAATCCAAATTCTGAAGTCACATTGTTGTGGAATTTTCAATTTCATTTTTGGCTGTTGTACTGAAATGTCTTGGTTTTGTCTCAGTGTAAAGATAGGGCCCCATGGCTTCAACAACTCAGATACGGTGTTTTTGGCTTGGGTAACCGGCAATATGAACATTTCAATAAGGTAAATTAGTAAGGTTTGCATGATCATCCTTATCATAACACAATCGTGACATTTGATGACACCCTTTGTGGAACAGATTGGGAAGGTGGTTGATGAACAACTTAGCGAACAAGGTAGATATTTTCAGTATATGCGTGTTGTCATGGCCTTACTGAATGAAAAGAATTTTCATAGTGTTCCCTGTGCATCTTTGTATCTATATTGGCACTTGGAAGTGAGGCTGAATTCTTAAATATTGACATCCACTTTCATGAGAAGCATCTTGTGCTCATCCTCTTATCCTGTAAATGTCTATGACTTCCTCTCTCCCTCTCAAACTAACACTTTCTATCCTGCTATTCTGGGCTACAATAAAATTACCAAGAATTTTGTAGTAGTTAAACCGAGTGAAAACTTGCATACATGTTGTAGGTTTCTACGATAAGCAGTTACAGTACATGTTTTTGGAATATTGCATTATTTAATTCTGTTAGCAGGTCTATATTTGATATTGACTTGTTTATGTGACATGTTGTGAACCTTCAGCTGGGATGCATAGTGAATGCTTATAGTGATGTAGAGGTTATGCTTTTCTTCTTCTTCTTTTTTCTTTTTAAATTAATTTTCAGATAGACTGATATTTTAATTCTGGTTTGGTGAATTCATGGAGTGAAGGGGGACACAGTCTGCCTGTTTGAACCTGCGCCGCTGCCAAATTGTCTTACACGATGTTTTAGGTTTATTAAACTCCATTCAACAATTTTATTTTATTTATTTATTTATTTAATGTCGGGGAACCTCTCCAAGGCAGGGCCCTTCGGACCCACCCTTGCAGAGTAAATCCTGGTCCCGTGCACCGCACCCTCGGAAGTTTGTCTACACAGAACTGATTAAATCGCTAGTTTTTCACTAGGGGGTGTGGTCCCAAAGGATTGTTTGCACCCATGAGGTGTTGAACCTTGGACCTTGAAGTGAGTGATACCCCAAGACCAACCTTTCACCACTTGGGCGAGCCCCTTGGGGTTCATTCAACCAAATTTGTGATGCCAACATTGTAGCTTCAGAGTTTGGAGGTTTCTTCTGGCCAGACGATATAGGGCCAGCCCATCTTGTTGTTTACATATCGATTTGGGTTGCTGGATAACCGTCATTGATTTATTATCATCCCTATAAGTTCTGGCTGAACTCTATAACCAAAATTGATATCCAAGTCTTTCTGTCATTGGTCTCCTTAACTTCTCAGATTGTGCA
>QEOT01005278.1:246898-275072 GCA_003123785.1 Pterocarya stenoptera | reverse complement strand
GGGGAAGCCGGTGGTGCCGGCGGTGTGAGGGCCACGGCCGGCCGGAGGCGGAGCAGCGGCGGTGAGTTCGTTCGGACGTGAGAGAGAAGAGAGAGAAGAGAGAGAGAGAGGGGGTCGGGCTGCACGTCCGAGCGGGAAGAAGAAAAAAAAAAGAAGAAAAAGAAAAGAAAAGAAAGAGAAAAGGAAAGAGGAAAAGAAAAGATGGGGGAAAAGAAATGAGGTCCAATCCTCACCACTTTCGAGTCACAACTGATCCTCAAAAACATTATTTTTAAACTAGTAAATTAAATAAAACAAAATAAACTCAAAACTAATTAAAATAAAATATTAAACTCCAACAATAACATACTTTAAAATAAAAGGCAATTAAATTGCATAACACTAATTAAAATTAATCAAACGCAGTGAAATGCTTTAAATAAAACAATAATAATTTTAAAACCCATAAACGAACCAATTTAAATCAAAGATCAATTTAAATCTGAAATAATAATTAATAAGAAGAAAGCCCAATAAAATATTTTCACAACTTAAAATATTATAAAATAATATTCTAAAACTCCCAAAATACTAAAACTAGAGAATCAATCATTAAATTAATTAAAATAATCCTTCATTAAAATACACTAAAATACGGGGTGTTACACCAACTGCTGGCGAGTCAACCCCTTCAATTTCAGACCACCCCGCTCCGCCGTTCGCATCCGGCCGTGCGAAGCCGCGGCCTTCTTCTTACCGTACAGCCGCCGCCCGGCTACCATTGGCCACCATTTCTTCACCACTTCATCACCGGCCTCTTGCCCTCCTAACCCACCCAATTCCAGCTCCAATCCGTCGCAGGAGCCACCTTCATGAGCTCATCTCCGTTTTGAGCTTTTTAGCCTTCCACAGTCGTTTCGGCCGCCACCTACTGCCAACCGTTACTTCCACTAGTTTCACCACCTCCCATAGGCCTTACCTTATCAATTTCAAGTCTTCGTTTGACTCCGTTAGAATTTGGGTATACTGTGTATTTCGGCCACAGTGTTTTTGTACTGCTACGTTGCTTTCCAGCCGCCTTTTGCACCTCTGTGATCCTGATAAATTTATTATATAGCACTGTAAGTATTTCTCCAAAAGACTTTTAAGACTTAAGTATATTTTTGCACTAACCTGTTTTATAAACTGTGTTTTGGTTATCTGATTGTACTAATAACTGTTGGGTGTTGGTAATTGGTTGATTTCATGGCATTGTGCACGCATGTGTGGGTGTGTGATTTGAGAAACTGTATTTAAGGCTTTTCGGGTGCGTGTGTGTCGCCCCCAAGCCGAGATGGGGTATTATCTCGGTGGAGCTCCTCTGGACACTCGGGAGTGGAATATACTGAGCGTCGTCCCCTAGGGCTGTTGCCCGGGACTTGGACGGGATGGTAGCGCTCTCGATCCAACTCCATGACTCCTCGGGCTGGCGGGGGTCAGGATGCTTGGCTATGTACACAGTGGGCGCGAAACTGGGCATCACTCGTATATCACTTGCGCGCTCGTTACCCGTGGGGTGAAGATGAGAGCCAGAGTATGTGGATGGTCCCTAGGGGAGGCCATGGTGCATACGGTTAAAATTGAAATTAATGTAATTATTCCTGGATTTTTAATTTGTGCTAAATGGTGATTTTTGGCGTGTGTGGGAAAATTGTGATTTTTGAGAAATGGTATTTTTTTTCGGGTTTGCGCTTTGGTCATCATGTGCATGCATAGCGTTAGTTGTTTTAATATATTTATTGTCTTTGAGCATTTTGGGTTTTACTTACCTGCGGTACCATCTTTTTGGTACTGTAGATTTTGATGCAGGTTTTGAGGAGGCTGAGCCCGAGGATGCGGCTCCGCCTGAGGAGTAGGGACATTGGCTATTTTTGTATTTGAAGATTATGGTTCGCTTATGCTTATTGTATTTTATTTGATTTGATGTTGATTTGTAAACAAAAACCGTATTATGTTGACATGTGGATTTTCAGTACTTTTGTATTGTATTGAACTCTGGTACTTAGTTATTTGACTTAACCTTTCCACTGCGTATTGTTTATTGTACACATGTTGCATTGCACACACTCAGCACATGTTGATGGGGTGCGTGATCGTGTCGTCATCATCCCGGCTTCTCAATTTCCGTGTGTCTCCGTACATGGAAGTTGGGGGCGCCACAGGTGGTATCAGAGCAATTCGACTCTGGGTAAAGCCACATGTCCCATAGGTGCAGTACCAGAAATTTTTAAAGCTGGGATTTGAAATGATTTAATTTAAAGTATGTTGTTCTTATTGGTTTTATTTATTTTATTGTATATTACTTTGTTTGCTTATTTATTTTATTCTGTTAGTTTATTTTAATTTTTTTATTTTATGGTCGGTTATTTTATTTGTTTTAATAATTTATTGTGTATTTCTTCATTGTTTTATTCATTTTATCGTATGTTATTTTATTTATAGAATTTATTTTATTTGTGAGATTTTGTTTTGTTTTGATTTTATGTTGTTTGAGGTATGTTACTTTAATTGTTTTAATTTATTGTATGTTATTATACTTGGTTGGTTTTATTCTATTTTATTTCATGGCATTTTGTTGCATTTTAATTTATTTTGCCATAATTATATTTTAATCTGTTTGAGTTGAAAAGTGGGTTAAGGGTTACGCTATGACAGGAAGATGGTACGACCGTAAATGTCATTGTTAGGCTTGAACATTTAGTGTAGTAGGCCTGAACTGTAGTGATTGGTTTGTTTTAATATCGAGACTCGAAGGGAACGACATGGTCTGGGTGAACTCTATGGAGTAGAACTCAAGTTGCAGCTAAAGTGGAAATAGCTTTAGTTCGCCTAGGATACTTGAGGTCTTAAGTTCCGTAGAATTATGTGTTGAGTCTATGGAGTAGGAGGTTGTAAGTTCAATAAGCTTCAAGAATAGATTTTATGAGAGGTTTTAGCTAAGGTTTGTGGTCCTATAGTTTTTAGGAAATAGGTTTATGAGATTTAAGGAGGCAGGTTCAACAAACATTTGAGGGATTTATTAAATTAGAAGTTTTAGGTCTTGTCGACTTTGATAAGCTGTCTTTGATAAGTAGTTGGCAACATTTGGGGTTTTAGAATTTTGCAAGCTTTGTAAGGTGAGTGCTTTAGATTTAAGGTCATCGACCTTGAAGATTTTGGGGAATGATTCTTATCTTGTTTAAGGTTTTAGAATTGTAGAGTTGAAGGACTGATTTGTAATAAGATTTAAGTTTTTAATTCTACAGGCTTGGTGCGCTAGTTTGATTTATTTTGGAGATTAATTAGTCGGTGACCATTAAAATGAGGTTGATCAGAGTTGAGTTATTAATATAGGAATTTTTAATGAGAATATTTCTTTAGGAATGGAAGGTAATGATTTAGCTCGTGTATTTTCTGAGGATTGGAGATTCGGATTGAATTCAGAAAAATGATCGTTTTTAACTTGAGGTTACAATAGTAGGTTTAGGATTTGATCCATATCAATTTTAAGGATAAAAGATGGTGTAGATTTAGGAAAGGATTCTTGTTGATTTTGAGGATTTAGGTCCAGATGATGGAAATAGTAGTGGTGGGTCACTTGCACGTTGGAGGAATATTGATTTTGGCTAAGGATGCACAAGATCGACGCGTAATAGTTGAGTTATTAAAGCATTAGGATCCATGAGTGTTGTGCAATAGTTTTTGGTGGATTGAAGATTTGAGTAGTATGACTTGCCTTGAGGTTTAATAGTGTTGTGCTATTGAAGGAGATAGTCGTGCTATTACTAGCTTAATAGGAGTAGAAGTAAGTGGGCGAGTTACTAAGAAGGCTTTGTTAATGTTTTGGTGAAGTTAATGAGGGTTCATAGTGAGTTTAGCCGTCATTAGATTAGATAATATTCAGAATTTAGGTGGCAAGCTTCTGGGTTTAGGTTGTCGGGTAAAAGTTGATAAGGGTTCTTATTGCTTGACCGGATTGGATTCGAGACTTTTAGGGTATGTTCCTTATCTTAGTTGAGGCAGGTGTATTTTGTGGTGATGCTATTTGTTTTCAATTTGGGATGTTGAGGTTGGTTGATATTGGTTTTCTGTCAATGATCCTGGTTGTATTTTGTGGAATATTAATTTTAATTAAGGCATCAGGAGTTAAATGAGGAATGAGTGATAACTCATGGTTTTGGAAAATAGAGTATTTTCTACCAAAGTATGGTCAGAGTTTTTGGTTAGTAGGTATGAAACCACCTTGTACTCGATGGTATTAATTTTTATGAGGACACAAATTTTAAGCATGTGGCGAGTATCAAAGTGTGCAGTAGGAGCGTGATATTTTTGGTTGTAATTAGGAGTTCAAATTTTGTGCTGATTTCGAGGAATTACTGATGACTTGAAATTTTGGAAAAATACTTGTAACTGGAGATTGATTATTTGTTTATGCAATTTCGTTATTGATGATTAACTTTGGAAGTGACCATTAGGTTACCAAAGTGTATTATACAATGAAGGTTTGGAAGTTTTATCGTTGGAGTCAATAGAGGTTAGTTCAGATTATCAAATGAAGCTATTAATCATTGGGATTTTTTGGGTGTTGTATTATGGTTTTGTGGATATAGAGATTCTGGATTACATGGCCGCTCTAGGAGTACTAGTCATGATGTGCCATTTGGAGACTAGTGCGAGTAGGTTGCATATTGCCATGTTTATTGAGAAATGTGACACGAGCCGGCAAATTAAGGCTGAGCATCAGAGACTCGTTTGTAAACTTCAACCTCTCCCTATTCCTGAGTGGAAGTGGGATGACATTTCTATGGATTTTTCGAGGACTCCTAGTGGAAAGAACTCAATTTGGGTGATTGTGGACAGGTTGACCAAGAGTCTCATTTCTTGCCTGTAAATAATGCTGACTCTTTGGGTAAATTAGCGTGGTTGTATGTTAAGGAGATTGTGAGGTTGCATGGAGTACCCAAGAGTATTGTGTCGGACAGATACCCGCGGTTCACATCACGTTTTTGGAAGAGTTTGCAGGCAGCGCTAGGCACTAATTAGAAATTCAGTACTGCTTATCACCCTCAGACTGATGGTCAATCTGAGTGTACTATTCAGACCTTGGAGGATATGCTGAGAGCGTGTATCATGGAATTTCAGGGAAGCTGGGAAAATCATCTGCCGCTTATAGAAATCTCTTATAATAATAGCTTCCATGTGTGGCGCCCCCAACTTCCATGTACGGACACACACGGAAATCGAGACACCCGGGATGATGACAACGCAGTCACGCACCCCATCGACATGTGCTGAGTGTGTGCAATGCAACACTTGTATAATAAACAAACGCAGCAGAAAGGTTAAGTCAAATAACTAAGCACCAGAGTTTAATACAATACAAAGTACTGAAAATCCACATGTCAACATAATACGATTTTTGTTACAAAACAACATCAAATCAAATTAAATACAATAAGCAAAAGCGGCAATAAACTTCAACACAAAATATAGCCAATGTCCCTACTTCTCAGGCGGAGCCGCATCCTCGGGCTCAGCCTCATCAAAACCTGCATCAAAATCTACAGTACCAAAAAGATGGTACCGCAGGTAAGTAAAACCCAAAAAGCTCCAAGATAATAAATATATTAAAACAACTAACGCTATGCATGCACATGATGACCCAAGCGTAAAACTCGAGAAAATCAACATTTCTCGAAAATCACAATTTTTCACACACGCTAAAAAACACCATTTGGCACAAAATTAATTCTTGGAATAATTCCATTAATTCCAATTTTAACCATATGCACCATGGCCTCCCCTAGAGACCATCCACATACTCTGGCTTCCCATCTTCACCCCACAGGTAACGACCGTGCAAGTGATACATGAGTGATGCCCAGTTCCGCGCCCACCGCGTACATAGCCAGGCATCCTCTGAGCCCCGCCAGCCCGAGGAGTCACGGAGTCGGATCGAGAGTGCTACCATCCCGTCCAAGTTTCGGGCAAAATCCCTAGGGGACGACACTCAATATATTCCGCTCCCGAGTGTCCAGATGAGCTCCACCGAGAAAATATCCCATCTCGGCTTGGGGGTGATACACACGTATCCGAAAAACCTTAAACACAATTTCTCAAATCATACACATCCACGCATGCGTGCACAATGCCATGAAAGTAATAATTAACCAACAACCAACAGTTATCCATACAATCAGATAACCAAAACACAGTTTATAAAACTAGTTAGTGCAAAAATATATTAAATTCTTAAACGTCTTTTGGAGAAATACTTACAGCGATTGGAAATAATTTTAGGAGGATCACGGAGGAACTGGAAGCACCAAATCAGCAACTCCACAGTGTAAAAACACTATGGCCGAATACATTGTAAACTCAAATTTACACGGGGTCAAACGAAGACTTGAAATTGATAGGGTAGGGCCTAATGAGGTCGGTGAAGCTAATGGTATCGAAAGTTGACCGTGGGTGGCGGCTGAAACGGCAGTTTAAGGCCACAAAGTACAAATCGGAGAGTCTGTTCGAAGGGGCGGCTCCGGCGATGGATCGGGGCCGAAAATGGGTCGGTTAGGACGGCAAGGTGCCGGTGATCAAGTGGTGAAAAAATGGTGGCCAATGGTGGCCGGACGGTGAAGAGAAGCCCGCGGCTTCGCACGGCTACTGGCGGCTAACGGCGGTGTTAGGCAGCCTGAACATTTATGGGTGAGGTCACCGGTGGCTGAGGAACCGAACGGCACCGGCGGTGTCAACCACGGCGGCCGACAATGGTGACGGTAAGGTGATGACCAATCGGACGTGAGAGAGGATAGAGAGAGTACGTGCGAGCTAGCTGGGCGTCAGAACGGGGGAAAGAAGAAAAAGAAGAAAAAGAAAAGAAAGGAAGAGAAAAAGGAAAGAGAAAAAGAAACGATGGGGAAAAGAAATGGGGTCCAATCCTCACCACTTTCGAGTCACAACTGATCCTCAAAAAAACTATTTTTAAAACAATAAATTCAATAAATCAAAATAAACTCAAAACTAATTAAAATAAAATATTAAACTCCAGTAATAAACATACTTTAAAATAAAAGCTAATTTAATTGTAGAACACTAATTAAAATCATAAAAGCAGATTAAACTAATCACGCATAAACACATTTAAATTAAATTAAACGGCTCAAAAACAAATATTAAATTAAAAAGCACTTCAATAAAAAGCACGTAAAAACTGGAGTGTTACAACCTCCCCTCTTTAAAATAAATTTCGTCCTCGAAATTGTAGGGTCAAACATCAATGCTAAAGACAGGCATGAAATGCAACAAAAAGATAGGCTTAAGAGACATACCACCATTTATCCAAACAAAAAGGGGTATTGCTCCATCATGTCTGCTTCTCTTTTCCAAGAGAAATCTTGAGCCAACGGATCACCCCAAGCTACTTTCACCAAAGGTATCGACTTAAACCTCAACCTTTGCTCCTTCCGATCTACAATCTGCGTCGGGGCAATCTCATAAGTAAGGTCAGGCTGCAGTTGAATGCGTTCTGGATCGACAAAACGTGGCTCTTGCTGACCAAAACTTTTCTTCAACGAGGACACATGGAACACATTATGAACTTCTCCAAAATACACTAGCAAAGCAATCCTGTAAGCAACAGCCCCAACCTTGTCCAAAATCTAAAAAGGTCCAACATACCTTGGGCTAAGCTTTCCTTTCTTACCAAAGTGCTTAACGCCTTTCATAGGAGAGACTTTAAGATAAACCCAATCGCCTTCCTCAAAAGATAAGTCTCTTCTCCTCGTATCTGTATAACTTTTCTGACGACTCTGCGCTGCTGCCATTTTAGCTATTATAACCCGAACTTGACCTTTCATTTCTTGAATCAACTCAGGTCCAATTAATTTACTCTCACCCACTTCATCCCAACACAAAGGTGATCTACACTTCCTCCCATACAAAGCTTCATACGGGGCCATCTGAATGGAAGCATGAAAGCTGTTATTATAAGCAAATTCTATCAACGACAACTGATTTTCCCAACTCCCTTGAAATTCCATAACACATGCCCGTAACATATCCTCCAGAGTCTGAATAGTACGCTCGGACTGACCGTCAGTTTGAGGATGATAAGCAGTACTGAACTTCAAATTAGTGCCTAGAGCTGCCTACAAACTCTTCCAAAAACGCGACGTGAACCGCGGGTCTCTGTCCGACACAATACTCTTCGGTACTCCATGCAACCTCATAATCTCCTTAACATACAACCGTGCTAATTTACTCAAAGAGTCAGCATTATTTACAGGCAAGAAATGGGCACTCTTGGTCAACCGATCCACGATCACCCAAACTGAATTCTTTCCACTAGGAGTTCTCGAAAGACCTACTACAAAATCCATAGAAATGTCATCCCACTTCCACTCAGGAATAGGGAGAGGTTGAAGCTTACCAGCAGGTCTTTGATGCTCAGCCTTAACTTGACGGCACGTATCACACTTCTCAATAAACAGGGCGATATCCGTCTTCATACCTTCCCACCAGAAATTCCTCTTTAAATCTCGATACATCTTTGTGCTTCCAGGATGAACTGAATAAGGAGCTGTATGAGCTTCTGCCAAGATTCTCTCCTTAAATTCTGAATCTCTGGGAATCACTCTTCGATCCCGAAACCGAAGAACACCATCTTTATCCAAACTGTAGTGCATGGGTCCTCTAGACTTCCTGACTCTCTTTCTGATATCTAACAACTTTGAATCCCTTCTCTGGAGAGTCTTCAATTCTTCAAAATCCACTACTCGAACATTCAAAACTGAAGAGAGCAATTCTTCCTGCTGCGAACTCTCAATAAGAAGTCTCCTCATCCCATAAAGGAGAGAGTCCAACCCAGACGACTCTGCCTCATCCACTAACTGAGACTTCCTACTCAAGGCATCAGCAACCAGATTAGCTTTCCCTGGATGATACTTGATCTCACATTGATAGTCGCTAATCAGCTCTAACCATCGCCTCTGCCTCATGTTGAGATTCTTCTGAGAAAACAAATGCTTCAAACTCTTGTGATCAGTGAAGACTTCACAGACTTCTCCATACAGATAATGACGCCAAATCTTAAGAGCAAACACCACAGCTGCCAATTCCAAATCATGAGTAGGATAATTCTTCTCATGAACTTTCAACTGACGAGATGCATAAGCAACAACTCGTCCCTCTTGCATAAGAACGCATCCCAAACCAAACTTAGATGCATCACTAAAAACCACAAACGGCTTGTGTGGCTCTGGAAGTGCCAAAACAGGAGCTGTTGTCAGTCTTTTCTTCAATTCTTGAAAACTCCTCTCGCATCGATCTGACCAAACAAACTCAACATTCTTTCTAGTCAAAGCGGTGAGAGGTCCGGATAATCGAGAAAAACCTTCAACAAATCTCCGATAATACCCGGCAAGTCCCAAGAAACTCCGAATCTCGCGCACCGTTGAAGGACGTGGCCAAGACAAAACAGCTTCCACCTTGCTAGGATCAACAGCCACTCCATCTCGAGAAATTACATGACCAAGAAATTTGACTTCTTCCAGCCAAAATTCACATTTACTGAGCTTAGCATACAACTGATGCTCTCTTAATTTTCCAAGCACCAGACGAAGATGATAAGCATGCTCTTCCAAGTCTCGAGAATAAATCATAATATCATCAATGAATACCACCACAAAAGAATCCAGATACGGTCGAAAAACTCGGTTCATCAAATCCATAAAAGCTGCAGGAGCATTAGTCAACCCAAAAGGCATCACCTTGAACTCATAATGACCATACCGCGACCTAAAAGCAGTCTTGGGAACATCTTTATCCCTTATCCTCAACTGGTAGTATCCCGATCTTAAGTCAATCTTGGAGAAAACAGCTGCTCCCTGAAGCTGATCAAACAAATCATCTATACGGGGAAGCGGGTACTTATTCTTGATGGTCACTTTATTGAGTTCCCGGTAGTCGATACACATTCTGAGAGAACCATCCTTCTTCTTGACAAACAAAACTGGCGCTCCCCATGGCGACGTACTTGGCTGAATAAAACCCTTGTCAACCAATTCTTGCAACTGGATCTTCAACTCTTTCAATTCAGCTGGTGCCATACGATATGGAGCCTTGTGCACAGGAGCGGCTCCAGGTTCCAAATCAATAGCAAACTCCAACTCACGAACTGGAGGCAACCCTGGCAACTCATCTGCAAACACATCTGGAAATTCTCCCACAACAGGAATATCCATCAAAGACTTCTTCTCGGATGGCGCAGACACCACTTGAACCAAATATGCATCGGCTCCACAAGCTATATCTCTCCTTGCTTGCACTGCAGATATAATTGTCGGCTTCGCCTTCAACTTACTTCCCACATATTCCAAATAATCCCCATCTGGAAGTTGAAAGCTAACCATCCGGTTTCTACAATTAATACTTGCAGAATACCGATACAGCCAATCCATACCAAGAATAATATCGAAACCCAACAACTGGAAAACAATTAAATCCGCATCAAGTGTCCTTCCACCAAAATCCAAAGGACAACCCAAAGCGATTTTGGAGCAACACACCGTCTCCCCATTAGGAAGAGCAACAACCAAAAACTGGGGTAAAGGCTCCGTGACCAAGTTACACAACCGCGCAAAGGTGGCTGATACAAAAGACTGAGATGCCCCCGAATCAAACAACGTACAAGCATAAAAATCATAGAGACGAACTCTTCCTGAAGCACACATACACCCCAAACAAAATCAAGCAAACAAACAACCAAACACCAAATCCAAAAATTAAATTAAACTCATACCTGTAATCACACCAGCATCCTGGGTAGCTGGCGACTCATAATCCACATCTCCAGGGGTCATAGAATAAACTCTGGCTTGAACCATTTGCCTCTGGTTAGCTCCTCCACCACGTCGGCCCCCTCGACTTCTCTGAGTTTGATTAGGGCACTCACGATATAGATGTCCCGGCTGACCACATCTATAACATCGAATTCCACCCGGTTGACACTCACCCTCGTGAGCTCTATTACATCTGGGGCAAACTGGAGCTCGACCTCCCATACGTACCCCAGGAGCTGCCTGAGATCGAGACCCAATCCTCTGAACAAACTTCTGTGGAGACCCAGAACTGCTACCTTCTCCAGCAAAACTCCTCCTCTTCTGGCCTGGAGGAGAGCTTATAGCCAAACTATTCTCTCGCTCCACCATAGAAGCCAGATCAATCAACTCATGGAGAGAAGTAGCTCGCTGACAAATCACGAATTTGCGTATCTCAGGACGCAGACCTTCTTGAAAACGCTCAACTTGCAACTCTTCAGTGGCAACAAGATGGGGCGCAAAACGCCCGAGCTCCAAGAAAGCACGTGAATACTGGTCCACCGTCATATTCCCCTGAACCAGATTATTGAATTCCCGAGCTTTTTGTCTTCTTACGGCAGGAGGGAAAAACCGATCATCAAACTCCTTCTTGAAACGCTGCCACGACACCGCGGCTAAGGATCCAAACTCTCTTTCCAGGAGGTTCCGCTTCGCCCTCCACCAATTTGCTGCTTCTCCTTGCAACAAATAACTGGCATACAGAATTTGTTGAGCTTCAGTGCACCCACAAATCTCAAAGGTCCTCTCAATCCCGTTGATCCATCCTTCAGCTTGGAGAGGATCTTCAACACCAAAGAACATAGGGGTCCTGTGCTTGAGAAACCTCTCATAAGAACACCCCACTTGCATAACCAAGTTTTGATCAACTGGTGGCGGTCTGACATTCTGGTGAAAGAGGTCTGCCATTCTAGTCAAGGCTCTAGCAATGGCATTATCAATCTCGCCTTGAGATGATTCCTCTATAGGTTCCTTATCTTGTCTCCTTGGCCTAACCATTTTCTGTCAAAGCATAAACCTCAACCACCCTTTAGTTCCGATTAGAACGCAAAACAAAACCAATTAAACAAATAAAACAAATAAAACAACACATCATATAAAAAGAAATAACTTCAAAACTACTTCAAATCAAGCTTAAAAAAGATTCTGGTACTTCACCTAAGGGACACGTGGCTTTACCCAGAGCCAAACCGCTCTGATACCACCTGTGGCGCCCCCAACTTCCATGTACGGACACACACGGAAATCGAGACACCCGGGATGATGACAACACGGTCACGCACCCCATCGACATGTGCTGAGTGTGTGCAATGCAACACGTGTACAATAAAATACGCAGCGGAACGGTAAAGTCAAATAACTAAGTACCAGAGTTTAATACAATATCAGAGTACTGAAAATCCACATGTCAACATAATACAATTTTGTTTACAAAACAGCTTCAAGTCAAATAAAATACAATAAACAAAAACAGAAATGATCTTCAACACAAAAATAGCCATGTCCCTACTCCTCAGGCGGAGCCGCATCCTCGGGCTCTGCCTCATCAAAACCTGCATCGAAATCTACAGTTCCACAAAAATGGAACCGCAGGTAAGTAAAACCCAGAAAACTCAAAGACAATAAATATATTTAAACAACCAACTCTATGCATGCTCATGATGACCCAAGCGTAAAAACCCGAGAAAAACACATTTCTCAAAAACACAATTTTCTCACTCACGCCAAAAACACCATTTGGCATTGATTAACAAATCCAGGAATAATTCCTTTAATTCCAATTTTAACCGTATGCACCATGGCCTCCCCTAGGGACCATCCACATACTCTGGCTTCCCATCTTCACCCCACGGGTAACGACCGTGCAAGTGATACATGAGTGATGCCCAGTTCCACGCCCACCGCGTACATAGCCAGGCATCCTCTGACCCCTGCCAGCCCGAGGAGTCATGGAGTAGGATCGAGAGCGCTACCATCCCGTCCAAATCCCGGGCAAAAGCCCCAGGGGACGATACTCAGTATATTCCACTCCCGAGTGTCCAGAGGAGCTCCACCGAGATAATATCCCACCTCGGCTTGGGGGTGATACATACGCACCCGAAAAATCTTAAACACAGTTTCTCAAATCACACACACCCACGCATGCGTGCACAATGCCATGAAAGCAACAATTAACCAACAACCAACAGTTATCCATACAACCAGATAACCAAAACACAGTTTATAAAACAAGTTAGTGCAAAAATATATTAAAGTCTTAAATGTATTTTGAAGAAATACTTACAGCGCTTGGAAATAATTTTAGGAGGATCACGGAGGAACTGGAAGCACCAAATCAGCAACTCCACAGTGTAAAAACACTGTGGCCGAATACATTGTAAACCCAAATTTACACGGGGTCAAACGAAGACTTGAAATTGATAGGGTAGGGCCTAATGAGGTTGGTGAAGCTAATGGTATCGAAAGTTGGCCGTGGGTGGCGGCCGAAAAGGCGGTTTAAGGCCACAAAGTACAAATCGGAGAGGGTGTTCGAAGGGGTGGCTTCAGCGACGGATCGGGGCCGAAACTGGGTCGGTTAGGACGGGTGTGATACGTGCCGTCAAGTCAAGGCTGAGCATCAAAGACCCGCTGGTAAGCTTCAACCTCTCCCTATTCCTAAGTGGAAGTGGGATGACATTTCTATGGTTTTTGTAGTAGGTCTTCCGAGGACTCCTAGTGAAAAGAATTCAGTTTGGGTGATCGTGGATCGGTTGACCAAGAGTGCCCATTTCTTGCCTGTAAATAATGCCAACTCTTTGGGTAAATTAGCACGGTTGTATGTTAAGGAGATTGTGAGGTTGCATGGAGTACCCAAGAGTATTGTGTCGAACAGAGACCCGCGTTTCATGTCGCGTTTTTGGAAGAGTTGCAGGCAGCTCTAGGCACTAATTTGAAGTTCAGTACTGCTTATCATTCTCAAACTGACGGTCAGTCTGAGCATACTATTCAGACTCTGGAGGATATGTTACGGGCATGTGTTATGGAATTTCAAGGGAGTTGGGAAAATCAGTTGTCGTTGATAGAATTTGCTTATAATAACAGTTTTCATGCTTCCATTCAGATGGCCCCGTATGAAGCTTTGTATGGGAGGAAGTGTAGATCACCTTTGAGTTGGGATGAAGTGGGTGAGAGTAAATTAATTGAGCCTGAGTTGATTCAAGAAATGAAAGATCAAGTTCGGGTTATAAGAGCAAAAATGGCAGCAGCGCAGAGTCGACAAAAAAGTTATGCAGATACGAGGAGAAGAGACTTATCTTTTGAGGAAGGCGATTGGGTTTATCTTAAAGTCTCTCCTATGAAAGGCGTTAAGCGCTTTTGTAAGAAAAGAAAGCTTAGCCCAAGGTATGTTGGACCTTTTCAGATTTTGGACAAGGTTGGGGCTGTTGCTTACAGAATTGCTTTGCCAGAGTATTTTGGAGAAGTTCATAATGTGTTCCATGTGTCCTCGTTGAAGAAAAGTTTTGGTCAGCAAGAGCCGTGTTTTGTCGATCCAGAACGCATTCAACTGCAGCCTGACCTTACTTATGAGGTTGCCCCGACGCAGATTGTGGATTGGAAGGAGCAAAGGTTGAGATCTAAGTTGATACCTTTGGTGAAGGTAGCTTGGGGTGATCCGTTGGCTCAAGATTTCTCTTGGGAAAGAGAAGCGGACATGATAGAGCAATACCCGTTTTTGTTTGGATAAATGGTGGTATGTCTCTTAAGCCTATCTTTTTATTGCATTTCATGCCTGTCTTTAGCATTGATGTTTGACCCTACAATTTCGAGGACGAAATTTATTTAAAGGAGGGGAGGTTGTAACACCCTGGTTTTTACGTGCTTTTTATTGAAGGGTTTTTTAATTTAATATTTGTTTTTGAGCCGTTTAATTTAATTTAAACGTGTTTACGCGAGATTAGTTTAATGTGCTTTTATGATTTTAATTAGTGTTCTACAATTTAATTGCCTTTTATTTTAAAGTATGTTTATTACTGGAGTTTAATATTTTATTTTAATTAGTTTTGAGTTTATTCTGATTTATTTAATTTACTGTTTTAAATTGAGGATCAGTTGTGACTCGAAAGTGGTGAGGATTGGACATCATTTTTTTTCTCCATTTTTTCTTTTCCTCTTTCCTTTTTCTTTTCCTTTTCTTTTCTTTTTCTTCTTTTTCTTCTTCCTCCCCATTCGGACGCCCAGCTAGCCCGATCCTCTCTCTCTCTCCTCTCCCATGCACAACCGGCCTTCAGCCACCTGCACCGCAGCCGGCCGTCCATGGACTTCACCGCTGGCACCACCGGACTCCCCAGCTGCCGGCGACCTAGCCCACCAAATTTTAGGCCACCCCTTGCTGCTGTTTGTCTCCGAGAGCTATGCGAATCCGCGGCACTCCTTCACCACTTCATCACCGGCACCTTGCCGTCCTAACCGACCCATTTTTTGCTCCAATCCGTCATCGGAGCCACCCCTACGAACACCCTCTCCGATTTGAACTTTGTGGCCTTAAACCCCCGTTTCGGCAGCCACCCACGGCCAACTTTCGATACCATTAGCTTCACCGACCTCATTAGGTTCTACCTTATCAATTTCACGTCTTCGTTTGACTTCGTTAGAATTTGAGTTTATAGTGTATTCGGCCACAGTGTTTTTACACTGTGGAGTTGCTGATTTGGTGCTTCCAGTTCCTCCGTGATCCTCCTAAATTATTTTCAAGCGCTGTAAGTATTTCTCCAAAAGACTTTTAAGACTTTGATATATTTTTTGCACTAACCTATTTTATAAACTGTGTTTTGGTTATCTGTTGGTACTGATAACTGTTGTTTGTTGGTAATTGTTGCTTCCATGGCATTGTGCACGCATGCGTGGGTGTGTGTGATTTGAGAAACTGTGTTTAAGGTTTTTAGGGTGCGTGTGTATCACCCCCAAGCCAAGATGGGATATTATCTCGGTGGAGCTTCTCTGGACACTCAGGAGCAGAATATACTGAGTGTCGTCCCCTGGGGCTTTTGCCCAGGACTTGGACAGGATGGTAGCGCTCTCGATCCGACTCTGTGACTCTTCGGGCTGGTGGGGGTCAGAGGATGCCTGGCTTTGTACACGGTGGGCGCGGAACTGGGCATCACTCATGTATCACTTGCACGGTCGTTACCCGTGGGGTGAAGATGGGAAGCCAGAGTATGTGGATGGTCCCTAGGGGAGGCCATGGTGCATACCGTTAAAATTGGAATTAATGAAATTATTCCTAGTTTTAGTTTTGTGCCAAATGGTATTTTTTGGCGTGTGTGGAAAAATTGTGATTTTCGAAAAATGATATTTTTCTTGGGTTTTACGCTTGGCTCATCATGTGCATGCATAGCGTTAGTGGTTTTAATATATTTATTGTCTTGGAGCTTTTTGGGTTTTACTTACCTACGGTACTATCTTTTTGGTACTGTAGACTTTGATGCTGGTTTTGATGAGGCTGAGCCCGAGGATGTGGCTCTGCCTGAGGAGTAGGGACATTGGCTATATTGTGTATTTGAAAATTATTACCGCTTATGCTTATTGTATTTAATTTGATTTGATGTTGTTTTGTAAACAAAAATCGTATTATGTTGACATGTGGATTTTCAATACTTTGTATTGTACTAAACTCTGGTACTTAGTTATTTGACTTAACCTTTCCCCTGCGTATTGTTTATTGTACACGTGTTGCATTGCACACACTCAGCACATGTCGATTGGGTGCGTGACCGTGTCGTCATCATCCCAGCGTCTCGATTTCCGTGTGTGTCCGTACATGAAAGTTGGGGGTGCCACACAAATCACACTCAAAGTGCTCAAATTAAGTTTTGAAAATTGGCTAAGATCATTAACCTTCATGCTTGAGGTTAGTGCACTTTAAGCCATGCTTTGGAGCTTAATTGTGCTTAATCTCTTCTTTAACTTTTTAATTCAAATTTTCTTGAATTAATACTTTCTTAAACCATGATTAGACCATGTTAAGACCCAAGTTAAACCATGTAACACCCCGCTCCCCAATAAAGACATTTTAGAATTTTCGGAGAGCCAGTGTGCTACTACTAAACTTGAATTAAAAAAAAATCTTTTTAATAACACGCCAGATGCAAAAGATTCCATAAATAAAACAAATTTTATTAAATACTAAAAAAATCCAAAAAAATAAAGTCTGCGGAAGCACTTATTTAAAACAATTACGGAAGTCTCTTGTGCTTATCAAAATAATTTAATTAAATCTTAAACCATAAAGCTTAGTCATAGTAAAATCCGTCTAGGCCTCTGCCTCGCCTCCCGGGGTCAAGTCCTGTCCTGCAGTCTCATCATCATAAATGTCATCACCTGGGTGGTTTAAAAAAACATGAAAAACAAACTAAAATGAGTCGAATACTCAATAAGCACACATCATACAGTAAACATAATAAACATACGGTTTCTTGAAAAACGTGCATACTCATGAATATATACATAAATAACATGAACATGAGCTTATCTTTCACTTGTCATAGGCCGTTACCCACTGTTGACCCCCGTGAGTTAGGGTTAGCGAATCTAAGCAGATTCTGATTCCGCCCGTGGCCGCGGGTTGTGGAATCCATACATAAGGAAGACATACTGGGTGCACTACCAGCATGTACGACCTGGCAATGCAATATGCCCATAACATAGGTACCGTCTTCATATCATAACATAGGCCGTTACGTATCTTATCATTCATATTTCATCATAATCATACTTGCATACTTGTCATATCATAGATTTCAAAGGAAATCACATTCATACTTGTCTTATCATATCATAGATTTCAAATGAAATCGCATTCTTTCATAACATGTTGTGATGCATGACTTCTCACATAAAATCCTGATTTTTCATAATTACTTTAATGCATAAATCTTCACATAAAATCATGCATGTCTTTTCATAAATTATTTTAATGCATAACTCTCACATAAAATCATAACCTTACATAAATCTTTTGATGCATAATTCCTTTCATAAAATCATGAATTTTCATAAATAACTTGATGCATAATTATTTACATAAAATCATGGATTTTCATATTTTTATCATGTCTTGGGTACNGGTACGTAAAAAGGGGCTTCCAATGGAGGGCATACATGCATAATATTTTTATAAAAGACATATCGTTTACCGTACATACGTGTAAGGGTATGATCATGCTACTTACCTTGCAGCGCTAAACCATTATTTTTAACATGTAATCGGTCACCTATAAAAAAATAAACACGTAATTTGCATAAATTTCTAATTAAACATGTAATTTTATTTAAAACCTAAACTACTAAAAATATCCTCTATTTTCTAAACCTAAAATCTCTAACAACTAAATTATTTCTCAAACTGTAAATCTTAAAGAGCAGGGGCATTTTTGTAATTAACTACCCAACCTAAAATAGTCTACGGCTTGCATGCATTTGGGATAGAACTTACGTGAGAGCAAAGAACAGGGGGCTGACCGAGAGCTAGGCGTGAGGCTGGGTTGCACCTCGACGGTGGCAAGAGCGGTGGCACTCCGGCGAGCTGGGCGTTGCACGCAACTGAGAAAGAGAGAGACAACGTGATGGGAGGGAAGAAACACTGCATGAGGGAGAGAGAGAGAGAGAAAGAGAGCCCACCGTGAAGCCGTGAGAGGCTTGCGACGGACTGGGGGTGCCGAACAACCCTTGACGGCAGTTTTAGTGGGGTCTCTACGTGGAGGAACTCTCGGTGAGGGTGGAGTGCAGTGGCTCACGCTGGGGACTACGTGCTCTGTTTTGGAGAGCTAAAACAGAGTGTTTTTGGTGTGGTTTCCGTGTGGGTGGCTGCTGGTTACTGGGAGGGATGCTTCGGTGGTGCTGGGCAGAGGTGATGCCGATGAGTGGAGTTCACGGGTTGGCAGCAGGAGGACTCGGGTTGCACTGCTATGTGGTCTCTCAATTTACACTCCAGAAAACTGGTTTCGGTGGTGAGGTTTGTGTGTGTTTTACAGGAGGTTTCGGTTGGAATATATAGGCAAGGGGGAAGTAGGGAGTTGGCTATACCTAGAAGACCTAGTCCTACGAGGATACAAACACTAAGTGGATCGGTATACAAACTGAGGGGGGTGGGGCGTACGTGCGTGTGCAAGTGCATGTGAGTGTGAGTGGAGACGTGCGGAGTGGAGAAGCCGAATGTGAACTGGGTTAGTTTTACACTTACAAATAAAACACTGAGAGACGTACGACTCGGTGGCTTTTGTGTTTATAAACTTAGAGGTGTCAACGTGCATGCTGAAGAAACGGTTGCGATTAAGCCGAGCATGAAGACGTAGACGGGCAAGGAACGTGTATGTGCATGGGAGTGAGCCGTGGGACTAGCTAGTTTCGTGCGGGGCTGGGAGTTTTATTTTTATTTTTATTTTATATAATAGAACTTTAATTCTAGGTTCAAATAAATAATTTATTCGATAAGTCATTTTATGGTTTTAACTCACTTATTGAGCCTAATAAAATTATCTGTAGTTTATCCCTAAAAATATAGGATCGGGTCGTTACAAACCGTCTCATATGTCATTAAGAAAAATGACATAATAAGCCCAAACCATGCTTCAATCGGTTTTGTGCATTGCCCTTTGTAATGCTTGGATTGTTTTGCCCTTGGGCCCAACATATTTGTGGTTTTTCTTCAAGGTTAATATGGTCCTTAAACACCTCATGAGACCCTCCCAAAGTCTGTTTGAGCCTTGGACGAAATTACTTGCACAAACCAATTCCTTGAACCAAATCGGGTGCACCTTGGTCTAGTTTGTGTAGGAACGGTTTCGATTGAATTTGAACCAGCCTTCTGCCATGGTTTGCACCACCACTCCACGCCACCTCCTTCTCCACCAAAACACCAAGATGTCCCTTGACCATCATGAAGGATTTTGACTTGCTTTTGCTGCCCAAAAACATCCAAAATAAAACTGATTTGCTACCACTACAAAACCACCTCCATCCACCTGTTTTCAAGGGTTGTTTGATGGTTTTTCTACCCAAATGATGCCCCACAACCATACCTACCTTCTAGGATCAATGTAGCAACTTTGGAGAGGGAATCATGGTGGTTTTAGGCCACTATTCCCCCTGCACAAAGTTGACCTAAGCTCATGGAAGCAAATCTGAAAATTTTCCAGATTTGAGCACCTCCCATTTCACCCAATCACCAAGCACCCAAGGCAACGCCCCTCACCCCTTGGCCTCCTATAAATACTTCCCTCCCCTTCTTATTTCATTCACACCATAGCTCCAAGCATCCTCTTGAGCCTTGAGAGCATTTCCCCCTCTTAGAGATCAAAAGAGTGCAAACCAAGTGAGTTTTGGTGAGTTCTTGAGTGTTCTTGTGTAAGGCAATCTAGAGTGCTTCGAAGGCCACGAAATTTGTAAGTTTTCTTCATTTTGATCTTAGCTATCATTTTAAGCTTTGTTTCCCAGTATTGGTAGGAAATTTGGTTAAGTTTTGGGAAGGTTATGATTCTTTATGCAAAACCGGGTCAATTAAAGGAATGTTTGAATGATTGAATGTTTGAAATAGAAATTTAGCTATGGCATGTACTAAACATGATTTTATATGATCTATCATTATCCTAACATAATTATAGAAGGTTAGATTTGTGGTTAGAAGGATGCCATGATAGGTTTTAAATCTATCTTGTTTTGATCTTCAAGCAAGAATCGATTTTAAGCATATTGGTGATTAAGGATTTCTTAGCTTTGATTAAGTGTTGGGATGAATTTGATTACTCAAGGATTAGGCTTAATAATGTCCCTAAAGATGTTAGTGATCATTAGTGATTAAAGAGAATCTCATATATGTGCATTCATAGGGATCAATAGTTGAAAATACACATAGGCATCAACCAGGATGCATGCCGCGGGTTGGGACTAATTGGACAAATTCCACTTGAATTTTGAAAATCCAAGGACATAGATAGTTTTAAACTGCCAAAAATATGAGGTCCATGAAATTTGGTTAAATTTTAAGTTCGTTTGCAATTAGTGAAAACTTAGGGCTTAAATGGCAATTTTTGAAAGTCTAGGGGTATTCTTGTACATACCCAATTTTTGAAGCCTTTGATTTTGAACCTATCCATAAGAGTATTAAACCTAACTTAGTATACACATGATTTACGCAGCTATGACGCTAATTTCAAATTTGCCCAGAAGTTTGTAAGTTGGCTTCTAACTTACACCTTGATAGATTGTTTATGAGTTATTGATAAATACTCGTTTCATACTTCAATTATCATTTTTAGTATAAATTATCATATTATATGATACATTGAGTGTATATCTACATGACATGTGACATTTTTATCATTTTTGCATATTATATTTATAAATGTCATTTTTACATGAAAATTTCTACATACGCATATGTCATAAGAAACATTTTTCAAAACATAGCATGAAAATCATTTTGTCACGACCCCAAAGGCTAGGATGGGAAATTATCCTGGCAGAACTCCTATGTCTACTCTGGAGTGTTTAATAATAGAGGTAACCCCTGGGTTGAAGAAGAATAGTCAACAGGCTTCGAATGGTTTCTTTTTAAAGAACGCCGGAGCGAAGTCAACATGTTATGACACCTAACGTTGGTGGGTGTACACGTTATGAATTTTATGATGTTATGTTATATTTACCAATGCATTGAGAACCAGTCTATAGACAACCTAGTTTCAACGAGAGTTGTACTACGGTCACCGGCAGGTAGTCATAGTGCATATGGGGAACTGTGACATTACCACACGTTATGTTATTAATTAAATAATGATATAAGTCTATGATGATGAAGTTTATGATGAAATTTTTATGAAGAAGTTATGTTTTCTAAAAAATGATGACGAAATTATTTACTGAGTAAAAACCCGTATCTCCATATTTTTAAAAGATGTTGAGGAATCTGGATGGGAGGCATGCATACTGATTTTCTACATCTTATGCATTGCATATTTATCATTTTTCATGATTGATTTATCTTTGTGCCAGTTGTTTAACTTACTGAGATTTCGAGTAAATCTTACCATTTTATGGGACCACTATCATTCCATTCGGAATGATAGAAGTTGTGTCAGGAATTGACCAGGATGGGATTGATGGTGCACTGGATCCGCATGTTTGAGGAGGAGCCAGATTTTGTGAAGAAGCTAGATTTAATGCTGATGTTTATAGCCCAAGTCCTTCATGCTTTAGCACGCATGAAGAGAATAATATGACTTTGTATACAAGTCTATGGTATTTTGAAGACGATAATTTTCTAATAAATTTGGGATGTTTTTAGTTATTCTGGCATACATCTTACATTTTAACCTTTTATTTCCACTACGATTATTACATACTGCTAGTTGCATACTAGGATGCATTGCATATTAACTGTCATGAATGGGGGTATATGTAACCTTGTGTTACATGTCCCGACGCTCTAAGTCTCCGTTCCATCCCAAGCGGGGATTGAGGGCGTCACAGCATATATGCACGAAATTTATCTAAAGCAAACACCACAACAAGTAATTCTTTTTTAGTTGTATAATAATTCATTGAGTGGTGCTACTATGCCGCCTGAGTAGCACCGCTCATTTATATTGCTGCTAGTTGCTTTTGTAACTTTTTTTTTTCATTTTTCTATTCACATTTTTTTAATATATTTAATTATTTAAAAAAAAAAACACCAATACACTTAAAATCGCTTCCTTCATCATTAAGTAAAAACAAAAAACAAAAATCATTGAGCGGTAATGGAGCGGTAACTTTTGGGCGGCATAGTAGTCTTTTTCTAATTCATTTGAGCACCATTTAAAGTCTTACTTGCATAATAGATCACGTATGACTTTTTATCCTTACGTTGTCCTAGAATAGTTCCTGTTGCATCATCTCCTACATCACACATGAATTCAAAAGATAAAGTCCAATCTGGTGGCTGCATGATTGGTGAAGTGGTAAGCATGCCTTTTAGCTTATCAAAAGCTTCTTGGCAACCTTGGGTCCATTCAAAGGGAGTATCATTTGTGGTTGCACATAGTTAGGTCTAGATATGGAACTAAAGTCTTTTATGAAACTTCTATATAATCGAGCATGCCCTAAAAATGATCTAACATCTTTAACAGTCTTAGCTGTGGGAAATTAAAAATTAGATCAATTTTTACTTTATCAACCTCTATGCCCTTGGAAGACACAATATGGCCTAACACTTGTTTTATCTTACCAATACTACACATACGTAGTACTTCTACTACAAATTAGAATACAAACATAATATCATCCATGTAACAGGTTTCTGCAGTATAGCTACAATATAACAGGTCGAAAACTCCTGCTATACCTTGCTTCTGCTTCTTATTGATGGTAATCCCCATTTATCAATTCTGATCAAACCTCTCAGCGCATGCGGCAGCTCACTTCTATTTCTCCATTCTGCATTATCACTTGTAACTCCTCTTCTAGCTAACCAATCAGCCACCGAATTCCCCTCCCTGAAAATGTGAGAGATTTTATAATCCATACTCATTAACATTTCTTGAATCTCCTCCCAATAATCTTCCAAATACCATGTTCCACGCAGATTTTTCCTCAGCCACGAGAGAACCACTTCTGAATCCATTTCTATATCCACTGCTATCAAATGTAATTGCCTACAACGTTTAATGCCTTCCAATAGAGCCCGTAATTCTACTCTGTTACTATCTCCATTTCCTATATTCAAAGAGAAAGCCAACAACACTTGTCCCTGCTCATCCCGAATCACTCCACCAGCCCCTGAATTTCCTGGCCTAACACAATCCCTTTCGAGACCATGAAATGACACTCCCATTTCATGCCTTTAAAACACCCTTTTACAGCAGAAAAAGTAGCCTTATTATTTTTTGACCATGTCTTCAAATTGCATGGTATGCCACAGAATATTGTTTCTGATAAAGGAGTTACTTTCACTAGTTCCTTTTAGAAGGAATTATTCAAATTAGAAGGAGTCTCCTATTCATCTGCTTATCATCCTCAAAGTGATGACCAAACTAAGACAGTGAATAAATGCCTTTAGCATTTTCTGAGATGCTTTACAACTGACAAGCCCAGATCATGGTTTGATTGGCTAACCTTAGCTGAATGGTGGTATAACACCACGTTTCACACTTCTACCAAGTTTCCCTTATGAAGTGGTGATTACGCCCAAAGAATAACGAGGTAATTGTAGCACAGCTTTGGGGTGTCGATTCTACAGAGAGACAAATTAAAAGAATAGTAGAAGAATACAAAAAAACTAAGAATAAATATTAAATGATTAATGGAGAACAAAGATTAATTTTAAATGTAAATTAAAGTGAAACAAAGCGACTAACAAAGAAAGTACTCAAGACAAACAGTAGAGCGTTGGGAATCCCTTGCACAAATCTAGTATTTTAATTATTCTTAATTCATTGAATAACTCAATTGGGAACTCAATTCCCAAAATTCTCAATCGGAAGATATAGATTTATAAACCAAGATTAAACCAAAAGTAACACTATGAAGAATCATTCACCACTTTTAAAATACGTAAATTATTATCACTATTGAGAAAATCCAAAGACGACAATATACTCAGGAAGCGATATTGCAGCAAAGAATTAAATCAATATAGATAAATAATTGATCCAAACATATAGAGCTAATCCATTCAATAGAAAAATCATGACTGAATCCATAAACAGAATAAATTCTATGATTATTCGGAGAAGAGAATCTCAGATGAATTGAGAATGATAAAACAAAATATTTTTAGTAATTGAAAATCAAATACATAAATCAAAAATAAATTACAAATACCATCTAATGTGCAAGTTCATCTCTTCCCCAACTTGAGAATTTAGTTACCCATAAATATAATGGATAACAAAAATCTCAAGAGAAAAGTAAAGCAAACGGCAGCGATGACAATTAAATTCCTCTCTTCCCATTTCAGCCTCCAAATGATATACTTATATAGGGTAGGAAAGAAACCCTAATATCTTCATGACTCCTGCTTAGAAAAATCGCCTAAATGTTAAGACTTATCTTGGCAGCCACGTACGTGCTTCAGGAATTGGAATTTGTAAATTTTTATAAGAGCCAAAATCGTAGCCCTTTAAGTTAGCTTTCCAACTCATCTAGAATCGTATCAATCTGATATGTGAGTAGAAAATTACGTTCAAAATACTAAAGTATATCCAGACTGTCTCCTAGAGCATGTTGAACTCTGACTATTTTTGTTGATCCGAATTACTCTTACACCCCATCATTATCCTTATTTGAAGAGTCCTACACTCATTGAAAGTTCTTAGGTTGTTCTAACTCTTGCCCATTTGAAAGTCCTTTGAATTTTACTGGGTTTTTGACTTACTCTTTTATAGTCCCTGAAATTAAACATAAAAATCTGCTTAGGAGTATCGCAAAGTAAATAGAAACTCAATTCAAGAATACAAATTAATTTCTATAATTTCTATTCATGTTTTAGCGTTATAGTCTAATAATAGGATATTTAGAGTGCACTTTCGTACACTCATCAAGTGGTTTATGGCAGAGCTCCAATTAAATTGCAATATTATATCCCTAGTTTATCTGTTAATCAGGAAGTGGAAGAGGTACTAAGAACAAGAGAAGAGATGTTGGCTACTTTAAAACTTAATTTGCAAGGTGCTCAGGAAAGGATGAAATATCAAGCTGATAAGTTCAGAACTGAGAGAGAATTCCAAGTGGAAGATTAGGTGTTTCACAGGTTGCAACCCTATAGGCAACAATCCTTAGTTGTTAGGAGGAACTTGAAACTATCTCCTAAGTTCTATGGACCATGTCAGATCCTTGAGAGGATTTGTCAGGTGGCATATAAGCTAGATTTGCCTCAAACTTCTAGTTTGCACCCAGTGTTCCATGTTTCATGTTTGAAGAGGAAGCTAGGTCAGCTGATATCTCCCTTGTCTACATTACCCCCAGTCAATTTTAATGGTGAATTAGCCCCAGAACCTGAATACATTTTACAAAGGAGGACCATGAAAGTCAATAATAGGTCATTGGTGGAGGTTCTTGCAAAGTGGAAGGGGGCTGCTATCGAGGAAGCTACTTGGGAGGCTTACTGGAAATTACGTGACAAATTCCCTCACCTTGTGGGCAAAGTTCTCTAAAGGGGGAGGGTGTGTTATGTGGCTGAGAAGTGATGAAGTGTAGTTGATATGAACCCACAGGAAGGAAATCCCTTGAACCCACAATCAAATTGAAAACTCACCCAAGAAAGCCAAATCAAGTCAATGGATGGAGAATCTAGACCCGATGAGAACTCGTTTCAAGAACCTAGATTATATTAAAATCTAGACCCGTTAAAGAACCCGTCTCAAGAACCCAGATTACAAGGAGAAACGCCACAAAGGTTGTGATTTACCTTTGATAAGTTCAAAAGTTCAATTAAGAACAAGAGAAGTAAAACTCAACTCACAATGAATAAATCATCAAATTTCATAAACTCCTTAAAATGAGGCTACAAAAAGAGTATTTAAACCTAAACCTAATTGAAACCCTAGCCCAAAATAAACCCCTTTGTTCCAAAACTATCCCTAGATGAATAGTGCGCTGCTACAGTGTTTCGGCTACAGTGACCAGTGCGGCGCTACAGTGATTCAGACGTGAACAGTGCCGTGCTACAATACCTCTCTTCAAAACCCTAGTTCCTAAAATTCCAACTTTCCAAATAAGCCCTTGGCCAAAATACAAGGCCTTCCCAAAAATCCTAATTCATAAAAATAAGACATATATGAGCCAAACATCATAAAACCCAATTATTCTAAACTAATAAAATAATTCATTTAAATGATTTAAACAATTTGAAATCCTTCAAGTGCCCAAGGCCTTTAAGTCATATTATTGCCTTCTTCCATAGCTTGTATCAAATGAATCAAAATTGGATCTTCATCCTTCAAGCCCATTTTGACTATTGGGCTCTTGCTTGACTCGTCCCATGAGGATTGCATCAATCCTTGCATTGCTTATTTGATCTTCTTAGCTCTTGATCTTTTAATTGGTTCATCTATAACTTGCAAAGATTCTTTATGACAAGGCCCGCCTTGGTTCCCATCAGTAGTGGGAAGGGTGTTGTGATGAAGTGTAGTGGGAAGGGTGTTGTGATAAAGTGTAGGAGAATAAAAAGAGTCTACAGTTTTGTTAGTTAGTAAAGGATGAATACGGTGTCATTTTCTTTAATGAGTTGGTAGTTAGGATAGTTAACCAATAGCTATACGGTGTCGTTTTCTTTTAATGAAATGTAAATGAAGTAGTTGTTGGAACTCAGGAGGTTATAAACACAGTCGTTTAATCCTCCCTGCATATTTTCATCTCGCAATTCAGCATAAAGGCAACCATGAGTTGGGGTCGATGCCAACTCTGGTACTTAGTGCTATTTTCTCTCTCTCTATCATTCACTCTTTCTCTCTCTAATTCTTGATCACATTCTTGGAGGTTGACTCCCTCGAAGCAGTCGAATTCAATTTACAGTAGAAGGGTCCGTCACAATTTCCAGACTATGCTTTTATACAAATCAAATTCACGAGCATTCCCATTAAACACTAGAATCTATTCAGATCCAAGAATATACATCAGCTCGGATTTACACCATTAATCGTTAATAGTTCTTAAGTTGAGAGGGATATTGATGTTGCAAATAGCACGGTGGAACGGCTACCAGGTCACGATGTAAGTGTGGTTGCGGCATAGAGAAAAAATAGAGTGAGAGGGGGAGAAAATACGGGCAGGGCTTTGGTCTTCTGAATGAGTTGGGCTTTGGGCTTGGGCGTAACTTGTAAAAGTTTTAGTTAAGATGAAAGATCTCTAAATATCATACCTTCTACCTAATCATAGTATTAAAAGGACCACCAAGATATAAAATTGGATAATAATAGCATTAAAAGAACCCCTGAGAAATTAAAATAGGCGTAAAAATAATAGTATTAAAACGTTGACAAAGAAACCACAGAAAACAGCTAAACAATATTTATAATCGATCAATCTAATTACGTACGTAGTATAAGATCCAAGCATTTCTTCAACTTATGCATATTTTAACTAATTTACAGTGTAAAAAAGTTTTTTGATTTATTTAGTTTTTTAAAAATTAAGATCTTTAGACTTTGATAGTTTGAATTAGAAATCTTGTATCACTTTCTGAAAGTTTTCTAGAATGTGATCAGGTCTTTTTTAATCTGATGGTCTAGGCTACTTTTTATTGACTTTTTTTTTTTTTAAGTGACAACAATTTCATTATTCAAGTAACATTA
>QEOT01005278.1:122137-242611 GCA_003123785.1 Pterocarya stenoptera | reverse complement strand
AAAAAAAAATTATCCGCTGCGAATGTTGCATAATGCTAGATGCATGTTAGGAATATTGCATCTTATATGTCATGAACGGGGGCAGGTAACCTTGTGTTGCATGTCTCGACGCTTCGGATGTCCGTCCGATCCCAAGCGGAATCTGGGGGCGTCACACATTACATCGGACATCACTGCCTCTCCCAGGACTAAGTTTAGTACCTAAGGAGGTCCATCGTTTAGCCAACCTTTTCACTAACATCCCTAATTGCTAACTTAGCTACCAAATGAGCAGCATTGTTTACTGATCTGGGTACAAAACTTAGGCTTCACGCTTGGTTCCTGCTCATCAGTTGCTGCAGATCCTCTATCAGTTGGCCAATCCGCGAATTGTCTTCACTTTTGGAATTGACTACGTCCATTATTACCTTTGCATCTCCTTCAAAATAGACTTGGTTTAAACCAAGTTCAATGCACAAATTCATAGTTCTAAGAAGGGCAACACATTCAGCTTGGGCAGCTGACGAAATGTACTCCTTTGAAGCTCTCACTACTGCTTGCAACCTGCCATTTGAATCTCTGATAATAACTCCTATTCCCATCCTACCATTAGTTTTTTCAAAAGCTGCATCAAAATTCACTTTGACATTGGGCCATGCAGGTGGCTTCCATTTTTGCTTTGCTCCTGATGGGACCCAAGATGGACCTTGATGGGAACCAAGGTGGGCTCAGTCTTAAAGATCGTTTGCAACTCAGATGGGCCAATTACAAGCTCAAGAACCAAGAAGATGAAGCAGGCGATGCAAGGATTGGTGCAATTCACTAAGTATGATTCTAGCAAGAGCCCAACATTCAAGATGGGCTTGAATGAAAAAGATCCAATTTTGATTCATTTCATACAAGTAGAGGAAAACATGACTTAGACTATTTGGGCCTATTGTTATTCATGACTTTCAATTTGTTAAAGTCTTTATTTTATTAGTTTAGAATAAGTGGGTTTGAGGATGCTTGGCCCACGTATGTTTTATTTCTTATGAATTAGGGTTTTGGGAAGGCCTTGTATTGTGGCCAAGGGCTTATTTAGAAAGTTACAATTTTAGGAACTAGGGTTTTGAAGAGATGTACTGTAGTGCGGCACTGTTCACGTCTAAATCATTGTAGCGCCGCACTGTTCATCTGGCTGAGTCACTGTAGCAACGCACTATTCATCCAGGGGTATTTTTGGAACAAAGGGATTTATTTTGGGCTAGGGTTTCAATTAGGTTTTGGTTTAAATACTCTTTGTAGCCTCATTTGAAGATTAGACAATATTGAATTTTCATTGTGAGTTGAGTTTACTCCTCTTGTTCTTGATTCAACTTTTGAACTTATCAAAGGTAAATCACAACCTTTGTGGCATTCCTTCTTGTAATTTGGGTTCTTGAGACGAGTTCTTTAACGGGTCTAGATTTTAATATAATCTAGGTTCTTCAAACGAGTTCTTATCGGGTCTAGATTCTCCATCCATTGCCTTGATTTTGGCTTTTCTGGGTGAGTTTTCAAATTGATTGTGGGTTCAAGGGATTCCCTTCCTACTGATTCATATCATTTGGTATCAGAGCCAGGTTTCCAATCAGGTCTGATTCTATCTTTTATTATTGCATCTTTAATTCTAGGGCTTTATCGTTCTAGGGTTGTAAAAAATAAATAAAATAAAAATAAATAAAAAGTACGCTGCCAAAATTATTAAGATTTTGGGTTTGGCTGAAATTTACATCTCCTAGGGTTTCAAAATTCTAGGGTTTCTTGCATCTCTAAGTTTGTCAATTGCTTAGAGTGCCGTTCTATTAATTGTCTTCTATTTCATTATCAATTCTTGTGTGTTTGAATTCAATTGCTTGATTTTCAATTGAATATTGCTGTTTATTATTGAATTAGAGGAAAAAAAAAAGGAAAAGAAAAGAAAAGAAAAGAAAATAAAGGAAAATAAAATAAAAAATAAAAAAATAAAAAATAAAAAAAAATTCAAAAATAAAAGGGTTAGCATTCCCATATGTTGCTACATAGTTACAACAAAGAGAAAAAAAATACATTTGTTGATTAAGCTTTATCATCAAATGGGCTGAAAACATCTTTCTAGTGGGTATCTTGTTTTATCATTACTCTTTCTCTCATATAAATTCCTTGAGTCTCGTGTCATTTTATTCCTTTATTGTCTGTTATTCTTGTTTCTTGGATCTATATTACTGGTTGGAATAATACAAGGTTGTATTGTCTTGATTTTGTTCAACTAGTTCTTAAAGAACTCGAGCGGGAAAACTATTGAGGTAAAAGGCAAGAGAGTGTGAGACTATTATCGGAAAAAATCAATTAAGAGTGAAACACGAGTGGAGTACCATAATTCGAGTGTAAACACGTAAGGGAGTGTGTAAGGTTTTCCACTAACATTCTTTTTGTGCAGCATATTATGATGTCTCATAGGAGTGATTAATCACTAAAGGGGATGGAAGATAACTCATCTTTTGTGTTGCAAACCATGCAACAACAGTTTGAGCGGTTGAACTTGGTGTTGGGTAAAGTGAGAGATAGGATGGATCAACAAAAAGTCCTGATCAGAAATTTGCTAGGTGGGAGAGATAGGAGGTGACGTGACCCTAGTATTGAGAATGGGTGTAAGAATGAAGAGTATAGGAAGTCTCTTGTTGCTAGGCGTGCACTCAATACACAAATTAGGATGGATGATACAGAGTAGCGGAGAGAGAACATTTTTCATACTAGGTGCCACATCAATAACAAGGTATGTAATATGATCATTGATGTGAAGAGTTGTATTAATTTGGCTAGCACTACTTTAGTTGAGAAATTGAGTTTGCCTACCTTGAAACACCCTAGACCATACAAGTTGCAGTGGTTGAGTGATTGTGGGGAGGTTAGGGTAAATAAGTAAGTGTTAGTTTCTTTTTCCATTGGGATATACCAGGATATGGTGCTTTGTGATGTAGTTCCTATGCATGTTGGCCATATTTTGTTGGGGAAGCAGTGGCAGTATGATAGAAAGGTGATCCATGATGGATTAAGGAATATGTACAGTTTTGAAAAGGATGGAAAAACAATTAAACTTGCTCCTTTAACTCCTACACAGGTCCATGGGGACCAACAAAGTTGAAAAGTGAGATTGATAAAAAAAAAAAAAAAGAGTGAAAAAGAAAATAGAGAGGTGGCTGAGAGTAAAAAAAAAAAGAGTGGAGCCACGAGAGAAAAAAGAAAGAGAGAATGGTTTTAAAAGCGATTGTGAGGTCGAGAGTTCAAAAAAAGATGAAGAAAAAGAGAGTGATAGAAAAAAAGAGAGTGAAAAGAAGAAAGAGAATGAAAAAGTAAAGGAGAGTGGAAAGAAAAGAGAGAGTGAAGAAAGTGAGAGAAAAACTAAGAGAAAAGAGAGTTTTTATGCTAAGGCGAGTCTTAAAAGTAACGAACTTGGCATATTTTTGCCTAGTGTTATTGTCTCTTTGTTGCATGGATATGAGGTCATGTTTCTTAGCGGTGTGTTTAGTGGATTGCCACCTATTATGGAGATAGAGCACTACATTGATTTTGTGTCAGGTGCGACAATTCCAACCCGACCTTTCTTTGAAGAACATGAGTTCTTGACACACTTGAAGAGACAAGGTAAGTTGTTGACTAGAATGCATGCTAAGTGGGAGGAATGCAATGAGACTTCTTGTAATACCCCGTTCCCAAAAGATAGGGATATTACTATCATTCATAACATAATGCCCGGCAAAGAGATTCAGAGTCTGAATGACCTCATTTATTGAAAAAAACCCAAGAAACTGAAATGAACATAGTTTGTTTCGAGACTGAACAAAATGAAAGAACATGAATCAAACTCTATGAATGACATAAAAGAATTCTAGTTCTTGTGTGAGTGACACTTATTCATTTCTATGTCTTTATACTAAATCTACTCCTGGCCATCCAGCTCTGCGTCCTCAAAATCACCATCTGAAAAATTGACATAGAAGAAAACAGGAAAAACAACAAAAATGAGTTTGGATACTCAGCAAATAGTACATCATACCGTAAAAGTAATTTAGCCTAACATAAGCTCAATTTCTGAATACTCTTCATACATACATACAACATCATGGTTAACACAACTTATCTATTCCTGAATAACATGAGTGGCACATGTAACGTGAATGCATAAAACTCGTTTATCTTGTCTTAACATGGGGTGAAACACGCTTGAGTCCGTGTTTCACCTAACTGAAATATCATGGAGTGAAACACGCTTGTGTCTGTGTTTCACTCAACTGGAGTGAATCACGCTTGGGTCCGTGATTCACTTAACTGAATAATATGGAGTGAAACATGCTTGTGTCCGTGTTTCACTTAACTGGAGTGAATCACGCTTGGGTCCGTGATTCACTTAACTAAATAACATGGAGTGAAACACGCTTGTGTCCATGTTTCACTTAACTGGAGTGAATCACGCTTGGTTCCGTGATTCACTTAACTGATTTACATGGAGTGAAACACGCTTGTGTCCGTGTTTCACTTAACTGGGGTGAATCACGCTTGGATCTGTGATTCACTTAACTGAATAACATGGAGTGAAACACGCTTGAGTCCGTGTTTCACTTAACTGATTAAATGGAGTGAAACACGCTTGAGTCCGTGTTTCACTTAACTTGTAACTCCTTGTCTTTCTTAATGCATGGCAATTCATTATGTTTCTAAACTGGTCTAACATGGCATACTCTTGTTCATGACATAGCTAACATGAGCTTCTTTGTGTACATGGCATAGCATACTTGACGTGTCATGCATGATCTGAATATTTTATAACTTTCCTTAATTTGTGTGATCTAGGTACGTTACGGCATTCATGGCATATATCATCCAAATATTTCATAGCATACATAATCTAGCCTTTTTAATACATGGCATGCAAAACTTAAAATCTCTACATAAATATCTCATGGCTTACATGCGATTTTAGTAACATCCATTCATTCAAGCATAATCTCATATTTCATTGAAGAATGTGAAAAGAAATCTGACCTTAACTTGTCTCTTAGCGTAGTGTAAATAACCATCATAAACACCTCATCATTTCATACAATAATTTTTCATAATATACATGCATTTATATTTATATAATCATACTATTTTACCTCTTAGCACTGCTTCTGGATTTCTAACTTGTAGCGCGTCACCTATACGAGATACGGATCGTTACTAAATTCCTAAATAAACGTGCCGTGGTTCAATATGTGTTTAAATATAAAATTGTATTTTAATAAATTAGTTATCTTGATTTCATGCAAATTTAATCAAATATTTGTAATATATAATAATTCAGAATAACTAGCTTAGTATAAATGATTCTTAGTAAAGATCTTCTAGGTAATAAGAACATGAAATTAAATCTGAAATTTTCATTACAATATGGACCTCATTAGTGCCTACATGTTGTCTGTGAAACAATAAGATTTATCTATTAAGTCAAGATGTTGGCAAGGATTCGGGTCTAGCACAAAACTGCTAAGCCGAATGGGCCTTAGGCCCAAGCCTATTATAATCCTCAAGGCCGAGAGCCTTCTGTGAGAGGTGTGTGTGTGTGGCGATGGTGTCGTGCGAAACAGGGGCTCATCGAGAGAAAGAGATGGATGCGTGGTGGCTCAAGGTGGCTGGAAGTGACCGGCGGCGCAACTGGAGGATCCCTACGGTGGTGCGACGCCGAGAGAGAGTGAGAGAGAGAGAGAAAGAGAGAATTTAGAGAGATAGAGTAGGAAACTACATCACCGAGAGAAAGAGGAGGGTGAGGGTGACGGCAGCGGCTTACCTGAGGGAGTAGGTGCGACGGGGCTAGGTTGGCCGGCAGTTTCTGGTGCCGTCGGTGGTGCTCCGACGTCCTAGGGTGGCCGGCGATGGTTGGGCAGAGGTAAGGCTCATGCGATTCTTGGTTCTTGCTCTAGGTATTCTTCTGTGTTTAACACAGAGGGTATCGGGCTTATATAGCTAATGGGGAGGGGTGAGGTGTGACTCCTTGGCAGCTTAAAATAGTTCTACATGGGTATGATTTTGAGGGGACTTGGTTCAAGCCGAGTTGTAATTAAACTAGGAAACTAACCTATCAAAAACTAACGGGTAGTTCCTAAAATGATAAAGGAAATAAATAAATAAATAAATAAATAAGATAAAGAATTAATTAAAATAAAATAAAATAAAATAAATAATATTAGGTTTAAACCCTAAATCTGGACCCGTATGTTACACTTCTCTTCATGTAATCAAATACACACGAGGTATGAAAAATTTTGTGTTTGATGTTTTAGCAAGAAGGTATGTATTTGTCTTCATTTTAGATGCAAAGTTATTGAGATTTGAATATGGTAAGGAATTGCATGCTAATGATGATGACTTTGCTTATGTGTATGGAGAGTGTGAGAAGGCATCATTTGGTAAGTGCTATAGACTAGATTGGTATTTGTTTATAGAGGATAAACTTTATGAGCCTACTAGTCTAATGCATGAGATGCTAGTACATGGATGTGGCTTGTTGGGTCATTATGGTGTAAGATGGATTTTACATGTGTTGCATAACCGTTTGTGGGAGTATCATTTGTCATTCATTAACGTCTTGCATGAACGTTTGTGCAAGTATTGCTTACCATTCATTGAGTTTGCATATAATTGGAGTGGTCCTTTGGGTGCAATGAAGACTTTAGATGGGTTGCATAAACATTTGTGGGAGTATCATTTGCCATTCATTGACATGTTGCATGAACATTTTTGGAAGTATCATTTGTCATTCATTAACATCTTGCATGAACGTTTGCCCGTGTATTGCTTGCCATTTATTGAGTTTGCATATAGTTTGAGTGGTCATTTTGATGTAAGGAAGACTTTAGATATGTTTCATGAACATTTGTTGGAGTATTGTTTGCCATTCATTGAGTTTGCATATAATTTGAGTGTTCATACTACTAATAAGTTTTCGCATTTTGAAATTGTTTATAGACTTAATCGATTTACTTCTTTAGATTTAATGTATTTACATGTTGATGACAGGAGTACCTTGGATGGACTTTTCTAAATTCTTGAACAAATTAATGCTAATGCATATCAAGTGGACCTTCCAAGTAAGTATAGTGTTTATGCTATTTTCAATGTTACTAACATTTTTCCCTTTGATCCAGGTGGAGATTCGAGGTCGAATCCTTTTAAGGAGAGGGGGAATGATGGGACCCAAAATGGACCTTGATGGGAACCAAGGTGGACCCAATATTAAAGATCGTTTGCAACTCAGATGGGCCAATTACAAGTTCAAGAGCCAAGAAGATGAAGGAGGTGATGCAAGGATTGGTGCAATCCATTAAGTATGATTCTAGCAAGAGCCCAACATTCAAGATGGGCTTGAATGAAGAAGATCCAATTTTGATTCATTTGATACAAGCAGAGGAAAACATGACTTAGACTATTTGGGCCTAGTTTTATTCATGGCTTTCAATTTGTTAAAGTATTTATTTTATTAGTTTAGAATAAGTGAGCTTGAGGATGCTTGGCCCACGTATGTCTTATGTCTTTTTTCTTTTTTTTTTTTGATAGGAAACAAACTAACTTTCATTTCATCATAAAACAACAAGTCTTACAACAGAGAATCAATCCAAAGGATTTAGTGATTACATCTGGGTATGAATCCCACCATAAACTAATCTCCTTGACACTTAGGCTAAACTTAGCTAGTGAGTGTGCTGCTGCATTGCAGCTTCTATTGGCATACTAGATTGCACAGGAATTGAAATGTGCCATTAGTTTCTTTGCTTCCTGTATGATGTTTCCAATTACTGCCATTGAGCTTCCTGGTTTCTCAAACTCAGAGATAATCAACTGAGAATCACTCTCAATCACAAGATGTTGGATGCCAAGGTGAAAACTGAGCTGAAGACCTCTAAGAATAGCCAACCCTTCTATCTCAACTGCTGTTAAAACAGCCTGCTCCTTCCTTGCTACAGACATGAGGACAGTCCCCTTGGAATCTCTTAAAATGACCCCCACTCCAGCTACATCTCCATTGGCAGAAAAAGCTCCATCGACATTGAGCTTAAAAGTACCAGGAGGGGGAGCTTCCCATCTGCAGTGATGCCTTACAGCAATTATAGGCTTATGTTTTGGTTCTTTAAAGGATCTCTGCATTGCCATACTATTCTCTAGTGCATCCTCTGCATTTATGCACTTGTCTTCAAATATCTTCATATTTCTTCTATACCAGCAGCTCCAGCAGATCTAGAAAAAATAACTCAAGTGTTTCTTGGGTATTTTCCTGCATAATTCGGAGGGCAACATCAAGGAACAGTTCATAATGTCTAGTATGTATCATCTTGGGAAAGTGGTTAAGCCAGATATCTTTGAGGGATGGGCAAGTACATAAAGCATGCAATACATCTTCCCGTTCGGCTCCACAGAACACACAAACTTCCTCAACCACAACCTGTTTTTTCCTGAGATTATGTCTGGTAGGCAAGATTTCTTTAGCAGCTTTCCATGCAAATATTTTACTTTTAGAGGGAAGTTGCATTCGCCAAATTACCTTCCATAACCTCTTCAATAGTGCACCATTCGAGGATTCCCCACATTGTCTATGGTGGTCTATGGATCGAAACAGCCGATAGGCGCTTTTTACAGTATAGTCACCATGTGATTCCTGGGTCCAACAGAGCCTGTCAGGCCCCCCATTACTTAATACAATATGCAAAATTTCAGAAGCCACATTCAGGGCAAACATAGTGTTTATCTTGCCGACATCCCACTTTCGATAAATAGTGTCAAACAGACAGTCGACAGTGGCATCCACCTCATGAGGCCAAATCCCATCTTCATTCTGAGCAGGTAATAGTGTAGGCCTACCAGGTACCCAGTGATCTTTCCAAATTTTCACACCCTCCCCAGTGCCTATCCTCCAACGACATCCAGCAGCTATTTTAGGTATGGTGCTCCATATACCTCTCCACACAAATGAAGGATTGTACCCCAATGTAGCATCTAGAAACTGATTTCTAGGGAAGTATTGGGCTTTAAATATTTTATGTAGTAAAGAGGTTGTATTATGCAAAATTCTCCAACCTTGCTTCGCCAATAGTGCATCATTGAAGACTTTAAGGTCCTTAAACCCCATGCCCCCCGCCTGCTTAGTTTCACACATCTTTGACCAACTCATCCAATGAATTTTCTTTTCATCCTTCTTTTGGCCCCACCAGAACTTAGCCATCAATTGTTCTAGCTCAGTACACAAGGTAGATGGTAGTTTCAAGCAGCTCATGGAGTAGGTAGGGATCGAGAGTGCAACAGCTTTAATCAAGATTTCCTTCCCCCCTATTGAGAGTATTTTTTCTTTCCATCCCTGTAGTTTTTTCCAAACTCTATGTTTAAGATCAGAGAACACCTTATATTTAGACCTTCCAACCCAGGGTGGAAGTCCTAAATATTTATTAGGATGCTGGTTTTCATGCGTCCCCCAAAAGTCCAGAAGCTCGGCTTGTCTAACCCTATGCACATTACTACTAAAAACAATGCCTGTCTTATCTTTATTTATCTTCTGGCCTGAAGCTGCCTCATACCAACCCAGTAACTCTTGAATCCGTCTATTTTCAGCTACATTTGCCTTGCAAAACAGTAGGCTGTCATCCACAAACAGTAGATGGAAAATTGCAGGAGCCCTTCTACACACTTTGACAGAAGTGATCTCACCTCTTCTTTCAGCTTTGTTTAACAGGGATATTAATCCCTCTGTGCATAGGAGGAATAAATATGGGGATAAGGGGTCTCCTTGTCGAATACCTCTTGAGGGAACAATAGGACCTTTAGGCTCACCATTTATCAACATTGAAAAAGAGACAGATTTAACACACATCATAACTAGCTCAACCCACTGAGGAGCGAAACCCATTTTTTCCATAACAGCTGCGAGATAGGACCATTCCACTTGATCATAAGCTTTACTCATATCCAATTTAATGGACATAAATCCTCCCTTACCCTTCCTTTTATTTCTTAGAAAATGCAGCAACTCATAAGCCACAAGGATATTATCTGTTATAAGTCGACCGGGAACAAAAGCACATTGACTACTAGAGATAATTTCATCAAGCACCTTTTTTAACCTGTTTGCTAGGACTTTGGATATGAGTTTATACAGCACGTTACATAAGCTAATAGGCCTAAACTCAGAAATCCTTTCAGGCTTAATTTTCTTTGGAATCAAGGTAATAAAAGTGTGATTGAGGGAAGAGGGTAGAATACCAGTTCTGAGGATTTGTAAGATAGCATGCGTCACGTCAGATCCAACAATGTGCCAATACTGTTGGAAGAAAATGGGGGCCATGCCATCTGGTCTCGGTGATTTAGTAGGATGCATTTGATCGAAAGCTGTCTTGACTTCATCCCTGGAAAACTCCTGCAGTAACACATCATTCATTTCTTGAGTGACTTTACCCCGCAGATCATTCAAAAAATCCCAGTTGGGATCCTCTTGCTCAGATTGGAATAAAGCCTTGAAGTAACTCAGGATGAGTTGATCTCTTTCCTCTTTAAAGTGCCATGTTTCATCCTCCCCTTTTAATCCTTTAATGTTGTTCTTGCTCTTCCTCTGAGATGCCTTACGATGAAAAAATCTTGAATTTCTATCCCCTCCCTTAAGCCATAAGGCTTTAGCTCGTTGCTTCCAAAGAATCTCCTCCCTCTCCAACCATGATTGCAAATTGTTTCTAGCAGCAATCAAAGCCTCCTTTGTGACTCTACTAGGGTCCTCGAGTTGCAATCTCTGAAGTCTCTGAAGTCTATCTCAGGCTCTCCTTATATTCAGAGGAATGTGGCCAAATTTAATTTTGTTCCATTCTTCCAAACCTCTACTGCAGCTATGTAGTCTATCAGCTATATCAGCCATGGCTCTCCCTTCAGCACTCCCTTGCCAATATCTCGCAATGACTTCGCCACACTCCTTGTCCTCGACCCACATCGCCTCAAATCTGAACAGTCTATGTCTATACTGATTAGTCTCCGCATTGGGATCTAAGATTATTGGCAAGTGATCTGAGTGAGCTGCAAACCCATGAACTACTCTAGATGTAGGGTAGCATTCACTCCATCTGATATTTGCCAGAAATCGGTCGAGTCTTTCACTTATCACCTGTTACTCTTCCCTACGATTACACCAAGTAAACTTAGGTCCCTCAAAACCCAGGTCGAATAGGTGACAGTCATCAATCGCATTCCTGAAATCTTGCATCAGTCTGTCTGGGCGCGGCCTGCCACCCCTTTTCTCTTGATGGCATAGTACCTCATTGAAGTCACCACAGACAAGCCAGGGGACTTCCTCATCTACCTTTAAAGTTTGGATCAAGCGCCATGTTTCTCCTCTCTTATCAGTTTTGGATGGCCATACACTCCAGATAGCTTCCAGGCAAAACCTCTTTCAGCATCCTTAACTTCAACATCGATATGGTAGAAAGAGAAGCTTTTAATGGATAAGTTTATTTCATGTTTCCAGAGCAAAGCGAAACCCCCACTTCTGCCTTCACAAGGCACTATAAAGCAACCATCAAACCCCATTCTAACACGAACACGTTCCATCTAAAACATAGTCATTTTCGTTTCTTGTAGAAACACCACCTTGGGATCTTCCCTCATGACAAGGTCACGAAGTGCTCTAACTCCTCGTGGATTCCCAAGCCCACGGGAGTTCCAGCTGATGGTTTTCATTAGTCGCAGCGGGGCTGCGATGCAGCCTCCACCGTTGGAATTGTAGTGTCATTTCCTTCTTCCTTTAAACTTCTTCTCCCACGCCTGGCAATCGTTGAAGGTTGCAGAGTAGCTTTCCTCTTCACCAACGCCGTGTTGGGACTGTAGCTATTAGTTAAAGTCGACAGAGAGCTATTGCAATTGGTCACAACTTTAGCTTTCTGTTTCCCTGTAGTACTTTTCAACATTTGGGTCTTTGTGGGGTCATGATTTTCGATCTTCAAGTTGTCTTTGCCGTGCATCACTAAAGAGCTTCTCAATTCTACCTTGGATTCCAGTCGAGATATTCTTTTCCATCGTCTACTATTGAGGCCATCCGGTAGAGTATTCATCACCTTGTCAGTTGCATGGACCCCTTTGTCATTATTTTGTTCCCCGGTCAATTTACACGTCTTCATTCCATCACGGTCCAAAGTCAAAGCCTGATGTTTCCTTTCTAATTCTAGTGCAGCACTCATCATATTGTTAGTCATCATTTGGTCTCCTTGGCCATCAGATAGTGCTTCCCACCGTAGCTTAGTATGGCCCACCATTTGATCTTCCATTTGTCTTCTTTCCACAGCAGCTGAGTATGGCCCACCATTCCTCTCCAGCCCCACATTTGTTCCCTCTTGAAACGGCTGCGTTTCTATAGCTACTGTTTCTGCTTCTTCTTCCCGTGCAGCTGCTTCTGCAGTTCGAATCAACTGTTGCTACTCAGCCAAGCTCCTTGTCTCTCGTATAGTATACTCATTCGCTTTTTCTGTTTCTTTCGAGAGCTCCTTTTCCATGCTTTGCGGTTCTTCATCTTCTGTAAATACCGGCTCTCCATCTGCATTCGTCGTGTCATAATTCACATTTCTGGACTCCAGTTCTTTACCTGCCATGACTGGTTTTCCTATCATCCAGGTTCCTTCATCTATTTCTACCGTCTGTCCGTAGTCCCTTCGACTAGTTGGTCCCTCTATTTGATTACTAACTCCGGGCGTAGGTCTACCAGCCTTATATGTAAGCAGAGGACCATACGGTTGAGGTAGTTCTTCCTCACCTGCTCCAGTCTCATCTTCCCTGCTCCAGTCATTCATCACTTGGGTTGAGGTGGTGTCATACGTTTGCTCAGTGCATAACCAGGCCCTTTTGTTCCTCTGATTTGCGCGTAGCCAAGGACCATACTGGAAATGAGCTTCTATCGATGGTTTACAGCTTATACCCTCGTGAATTAGACGCCCACATGTGAAACAAAGTCTGGGAAGTTGTTCATATTGTATCGGACTCCAGTGTCTTATCCCTTGAAAGGTAATAGTGCGTCCTCTTGCGAGAGGTTTCTTAAGATCTAAAAGCACCTTGACCCGCAGACATCTTCCCCATCCCACATCATCTTCATCTACTTCAACATCCATGACTGTCCCCAGTGTTCCACCTAGTTGTTCTCCACACCTCTTATTCATACCAAACAGAGGCAGATTATGAAACTGAACCCAAAAGGGCGTTTGATCAAATTTCAGTTCTTGTATTGGGGTGATGCCATCAAAAGGTATGAGTACCAATAAGTGATTATCAAAATTCCACGGTCTACCATTTTCTACTTTCTGTTTATCCGCATGATTTGCAAATACAAACACAAATAAATTGCTACCCACCTCCTTCATCGATGCTGGTTTGCTAAGGCGCCATATTCTTGCCATTGTTCCTTCAACAATTTTCCTCCCCACCCAACGGTCACACCATATTCTTCCTATCAGACTTCTATTGCTTTTGCATTGGACACTCGGTGTAGAGACACCATCTATAGCAATATCCTTATCCTCCTCCTCATTCAGACGAAGGTTTCCCCACATGGACTGCATCTCCTCCATGGGACTTACTCACCACCCCTATTCTCTCAAGCCAGAGCTAGAGGGAAAGCGAGAGGAGACTCCCACGTATGTCTTATTTCTTATGAACTAGGGTTTTGGGAAGGCCTTGTATTGTGGCCAAGGGCTTATTTGGAAAGTTACAATTTTAGGAACTAGGATTTTGATGAGATGTACTGTAGCGCGGCACGGTTCACGTCTAAATCACTGTAGCACCGCACTGTTCATCTGGCCGAGTCACTGTAGCGACGCACTATTCATCCAGGGGTATTTTTGGAACAAAGGGATTTATTTTGGGCTAGGGTTTCAATTAGGTTTTGGTTTAAATACTCTTTGTAGCCTCATTTGAATATTAGATAATATTGAATTTTCATTGTGAGTTGAGTTTACTCCTCTTGTTCTTGATTGAACTTTTGAACTTATCAAAAATAAATCACAACCTTTGTAGCGTTCCTTCTTGTAATTTGAGTTCTTGAGACGGGTTCTTTAACGGGTCTAGATTTTAATATAATCTAGGTTCTTCAAACGAGTTCTCATCGGGTCTAGATTCTCCATCCATTGACTTGATTTTGGCTTTCCTGGGTGAGTTTTCAAATTGATTGTAGGTTCAAGGGATTCCCTTCCTGCTGGTTCATATTAGCTCCTCTCCTAAGATTCCCTTCGGCACTCTGTGAATAAATCAGATTGGTTTCTTGAAAATCAGATAGATCAGTCTGAGCCTTTCTCGCCAATATGCTAGGATGTACAAACTGGTTTTGAAATATAACAGAATTTCTCCTTGCCCACTGCTGATAGAAAATGACTGAGGCCAACTCCATACTTTCTTTACCCAATTTTTTCCTCATCTCCAGCCACAACATCTGGAAATCCGAATGATAGCTCTTCCATTTGCAAAAAATACTAGGTTCATCACCCCATACATTAGCTGCCGCAGGGCAGTCCCACAAAACATGCACCATAGTTTCAACTTCTTGTTTACAGAGTGGACAGAGGTTATTCTCAATAATCTTCTTCCTATAAAGATTTTCTTTTGTAGGAAGAATATTATTGAGGCACTTCCACGTGCAGACTTTAATTTTTCCAGGTACATCTAATTTCCACACATCTCTCCACAACACTTGGCTCTCCCCCCCACTCGAGCCTTCACCTACTATTCTTTTCAAGATCATAGATTCTAAGTAATATGCACTTTTGACAGAAAAAGTACCATTCCTTGATCCCACCCAAATCAGTTTATCTTCATTTCCTTTGCTGCTTATCGGTAATGAGCAGATAACTTTTGCTTCCTCTTCACGGAAAACTGCTTTAACCATTTCAGCCCTCCAAGAACAACTACCTTCTTCAATCAATTCAATCACTCTAGCCTCAAGACTCAGAGTATTCATAGGAGTCTGAATCTGAAAAGTAACTGGGCTAGGAAGCCATTTATCCTTCCAGTCTTTATGCTTTTACCATTTCCAACTCGCCACACTACCCCTTCCCTTATTAGCTCTAAACTGGACCAAAGACTTCTCCAGATGAAAGAAGGACCATCTCTCATTTTTGCCTCCATAAGGGTCACACTTTGGAAAATATTTCTATTTTAGAACAAGGGATACCATTGAATTCAGTTCTTTTATCACTCTCCATAATTGCTTAGCTAGGAGAGTCTTGTTAAAGCTGCTAAGGTCTCTAAACCCCAATCCCCCTTGACTTTTGACCTCTCCCAATGACCTCCTCTCACAAGGCTCTCGTAGCTAAAGGATTTAAACCACACTCACATGGTATCCTCACATGGGTATTGAGGTGACTCAGGCAATCTTAGAATTCCTCAGAACAGGGAAGATGCCAAAGGATTTAAACCACACTCACATGGTATCCCTTGTTCTAAAACAGAGCTTGGCACCCTGAAAACATATGAACCGACCTCTTGCAATGGCTTTATACAGAAAAACCTCCACCCTTACCCGAAGACATCTTCCCCATCCGATACCATCTTCCTCAACATCAACCTCTAGAACTCATCCCACCGAACTTCCAATATGTGTCCCCCATTCCATTGTCATGCAGCCTAGGGGTAGGTCATGTATCTGTAGCCAGAATACTTCCTTATCGCAGTTGAGTTTCCCTGGACTCATTACACCATCATACCGCCATAGCTGGAACAGGGCATTATCAAACGTCCATGGTTTGCCCTCTAAGATTCTGTACATATCTGCATGGGTCTCGAAAGTTATGGTGAAAGTACTTTTGTTAAATTCTTTAAAAGTTGCCCTTTTACCGATCCTCCATATCTTTGCCATTGTGTTGCTAATGAGCTCCACACCTACCACTCTATCTGTGCATACCTTTCCAATAAGACTTCTCTTGCCCTTACGTGATATCGCTTCGTCCCCACTATTGTTTACTTCTAAAACCTCCTCCTCTTCCTCTGTCAAGCTAAAGTTTCTCCACCGATCTTCAAGACTATCCATCCTATTTTCCCCTTCACTTGCTCTGACTAAAACGGGAGACCCGAAACTATTTCGCCACCTCTAGTTCAGGAACCAAAGAGGAGACTTTTACTTTTTATTGACTTTGGGTGCTTAATATTATTTTACCTGATTGGAAGAATTTGTAAATGTAGTAATATTTTATTTGGAACACATCTAAGTGATAATTGGGGCTGGACCCAAAGGGTTTTTCATAAAATTTTGAATTTTTTTATTGGTAATAAAGTTTTAAATTTCAAAGTGATAAATATTGATGTCAAGGACGTGTATTATTAAATCTGAAAGCTAACGATTGAGATTGAAAGCAATACATCTAAAAAAAATATTATCCTAGTAAATCAAGAGGATGCCGATCACACCCAAATTTATCTAACTTCAAAAGGACCTTTTTTCTTTGGATTTAGATTCCACTTTCTATAACTTAATTAGTGGTCTTGGTCACCCATAAAATTATCTGAAAAGACCATTTTTTTGGGAAAAGTTTAGTGTTTTGGTCACATGAAAGTGATAAGAAAATTGGGTGGGTATGAAACGAAAGGTCCATAGCTCTCGGTCACACTCTTTGGATAAGAAGCAAATCTGTAAACCACAATTCTATTGGACCTCACATCCTAAACTGGGTTCCACATCTATATTCCAGTCCTTTCTCCTTACAGCCAACCCTTGGAATCCCTTCTCTCTTTCTTCTGAACTTTGAGCTTTCCTCAGCCATCCCAGTCCTCTCCATTTACTTTACTCCCTCAAGATCAGGGAAACTAAAGCCAACCAGATCAAACATCAATGGCAGCAACAATGGCCATGCTCAATGCCAAGTTCTTGATCACCAGCTCTAACAAAATGGCTGCCAACCCAACCAAACCAGCCTCCTACACAAAACCCCACACCCTCCTCTCCATTCAAAACCTCCCAAAGGGCCTTACCTCCTCTAAATCTGTTGAAAGTCTCAACTTGTCAACTTCTCTAACAAGTTCTGCCATTGCTGGGGCCATCTTTTCAACCCTAAGCTCTTGTGACACAGCCATGGCTGCCCAACAAATTGCTGACATAGCGGAGGGCGACAACCGTGGGCTAGCACTGTTGCTGCCCATTGTTCCAGCGGTGGCGTGGGTGCTCTTCAACATCCTACAACCAGCGCTTAACCAAATCAACCGCATGCGCAGCAACCAGGGGCTGATCGTCGGGCTCGGGCTCGGGCTCGGAGGGTTGGCCGCATCGGGGTTCATGTCAACACCCCATACATCGGCCGGTGAAATTGCTATGATTGCTGAGGCAGCTCCCACGAGCGACAGCAGAGGACAGCTTCTTCTGATCGTTGTTGCTCCGGCTATTCTCTGGGTCATTTACAATATTCTTCAACCAGCCTTGAACCAGATCAACAAGATGAGGTCTGATTGATTATTATAATGATTTTGTGGGTAGTAAATGGTGCAAATAACTTGTAATTGTCCCTTTTGTTAAATGAACTTTTTTGTCTCTTTGTATCATCGTTTTATTTTTATTTTTTATTTTAATTAAGCAACTCGATCGCTTTTTATTTGGTTGGTATCTAGCTGTATGCTGTGGTTGCATCTGTCTTAACTTTCGTGGTTACTTTGTATGTCTGGTAAGAGTAGTAGTCGATGCAAATGCAATGTACATATAGCCAATAGGCTCTTGTGTAGATGGAAAATTCAAAGATGAAAGGGGTTCTAATCTGCACGTATTCTAATGTATAAATTTCTTGCTCAGGCAAAAAATAGGGTGAACTTTTTAAAAATTTAAGAAATCAGCAAAGGGAATGATTCTTTTTAATATTTGGTTAATTTCTCTTCTTTTTTTCTCATTTCTTGTTTTATTTTAATTTTGTTTTCTATTTTTCTGTTTTATATGTTGTTTTATTTAATTAATTTATTTGTTCGGCACTTTGTCTTTGTTTAATTTGTTTTCTACTTTTATTTTTATTTTACGTTTTTCAAAAAAGAAAGCTTTTAAGTGATTTTTTTCTCTTTTATTTTAAATTATTTTTGTAGTTGCAACTATTTATTGGTTAGATCTATTAATGGAAACATGACGAATGGCCTAATTGATAAAATTATCAAGCCCATAGAGTATAATGATAAAATTAAAAGGTTAATAAATAAAAAGATAATCATATAAGATTCAGGGACCGTTTTGCATTTAACACTCCATAAACTATGAAATCAAATTCACATCGAAGTCTTTAAATAAAATAAAAGGTACGTTAAGAATTTATTAAAGTAATGTTTGTTGGTTTCTAAATTAATTGGCCAAAGTCCAAGAAAAAAAATGGAAAATGTTTTGGCATCCGTTTTTTTTTTTTTTTTTGAGAAACAAATATTGCTTCATTCAATATCAATAAGCAGATACAATGACGATGTCATTCCAATCCAATCAGAGAGGGACTGAAAGAAGTCTTAAAAAAAAAAACCTGATGCTCCATGATGAGAGCTTTCTTGAGCCTTCTTGCTACGGTGGGTTCTAGGTTTACGTAAGGTTGCATGGCAGCCACGGAAAACTTAAATTGACGTTTGTTCATGGACCTCGTCTCGGTGGTGCCCCAGCCTCTTCCCGAGTTGTCTGTGGCATATCATGTGCCAAAAACAAAGGATGGAGAATTATTTTTCCAGTTCTCTGAGGAAATACATCGCTCGGCAAAACCATTTAGGTTGTCGCTAGTTCTGAAATTCCTTAGGAATCGTCCTCCCTTGGATGCCATTCGGGCCTTCATTCAAAATCGGTGGAATCTTGATGGCATTCCAGTTGTGTCCACTATGAGTGTGATGCCCCCAAATTCTGCTTGGGATCGGACGGACATTTGAAGTATCGAGACATGCAACACAAGCTTACCTGCCCCTGTTCATGACATATAAAATGCAATATTCCTAACATGCATATAGCATTATGCAATATTCATAGCGGATAATTTTTTTCTTTTTAGCAATATTATGCACCAAACTGAAATATCTCAAATACTTAAAACATACTTCAAACATAAGGACATACTAAACAACTGAAATCACAACAGTAGTCCAAAACAGCTGCGATCAAAATAGTGTTGGAGATTGAATTCCACAAATACAACTAGTAATCTAAGGTAACTATTGTACTATCATCTACGTCGCACCGTCGCTTAGTCGACCGTTTCCAGTTGATCGATTCTTGGTTCTCCTTCAAATACTGTAAAAAGATCTACCATTTGGGGGGAATGGTAGTTGGGACTACCACAGTGAGATTTGATTACAAATCTCAGCAATTTAACAAAAAACCTTCACACAAGTTAATGATGCATGCATGGCAGTAAAAGCATGAATGCGTAATCAAAATCATAAGTAATCATAGCATAACTTGACATAACTTAAACTAAAGCGTGAACTAAACTTGACATACTTAAACTGAGACTTAACTTGACAAGAATTTGATTTGAAACTTGACTTAACATGAACTTAAATTGACTTTTTTACTTAATATGAACTTGGACTTGAATTCTGAAACTTAACTTTACATGAACTTGAACTTAAACTAAAATTTAATTTTGCATGAACTTAAACTGACTTCTTTACTTGATATGAATTTGGACTTGAATTCTGAAATCTAACTTGACATGAACTTGAACTTAAACTGAAACTTAACTTTTCATGAGCTTGAACTGACTTCTTTACTTATCATGAACATGATCTGAGACTTAACATGAACTTGAAATATATTCTTATATCATGGAATTAACATGATGCTCTTGTTTCGTGGGGTTACCATGATAGCATAGTCTTATCTCATGGGATTACTATGATGCTCTTGTCTCGTGGGGTTACCATGATAACGTAGTCTTATCTCATAGGATTACCATGATATCGTATTCTTATCTCATGGGATTACCATAATTGCGTATTCTTATCTCATGGGGTTATCATGATTTAGCAATAACCATGAACTGAACAATAACTTAACTGTACAAAGACATATATGAACGTAAATTGAAAGACATGACGTGCTTGATAAAAAATATTTTATAGCATGACATAACATGCAACAGATAACATACTTAACATGGCATACTTTGTGAATATTACATGACATGGCATACATATAACAGATGATATACTTAACTTAACATGACATACTTGCAATGTATAGCAATACATGACAGAATATCTTGTATAATAAATGAATAACTCGTGACAGAATAAATTCTATGTAACAGATAAATATGTAATGACTTGGCATGACACATGTTATAACATACATACATACACTATAGTTCTTTTACTTATCACTCATACATATTAAACTGCTAGTAAGTTAAAAGCTAACTTATCTCGATTTTCGCATTTTATAGACAAAACTCAAACACGATCATGAGAAACTGAAACGTAATAATTTTTAAAAGTTAGAACTTAATCACTAACAATTAGAAATATGGAAAAATGTCAACTTAGAGTAAAATGACCATTTTACCCTCTACATGTGAGAAAATGACCATTTTACCCCTAACTTAAGGATTTTGCATCGTAACTCCAAAATTTACATACCTTATGTAAATTTTATCCTAAACTCAAATATCAATTCAAAAAAATTTAAAACTAAATACAACCATTAAAACTCTATAAAGCCGAAATTTACATAGGCTATTTCCTTTGATTTTTGTTTCTAACTAGTTTTGATCAACCTCTTGATCCATGACTTATAAAAATGTGATCTTCAAATCAAAATATCACATGGTTTAAAAATGTGTTCTAAAATATATCCAAGCTTCAAATTCAAGATCATATGGTTAAACATCAACCAAAATATAAATTTAACCAAAAACATCATTACTTTGGCCTAACCGAATATCTCCTTGCATAAAATCTCATATCTTCGAAACTAGCATAAAATATAATCCAAATAACATTCTAACATGTATATAAGAGACTTAGGATCCTTAAATAAAAATATAAAAGTCATTGGATTAGGATTAAACCATAAAAGATTTAAACTTTCTCAAAACAGAAACTGTTTTTCCTCTTTCAGTTTCTAAGTTTCTAGATCTAAGAAAATCTTTCACCAAAACTTTTAATCATGCAAAAAATCCTCAAAAATAATCATATACACATGTAAACTACTCTCCATAAACATTTTGGACCAATATCTATCCATTAGCTTGGTCAAAAACTCCTAACCACAACACACTCTCCAGTTTATCGCCCAGATTAACCTTTCTGGGGTTTGAACAACTTTTTATCAATCAACTGATCTCAAAATGGAACAAATAAGATATCCACATAAACTAGACTAAAAAAGAAACAACTTTAATGAAGTAAATGTTGTGAGAAAACACTTACAAAATTTTTGGATAAGGCGTTCAACAGAGACCAGAAAACTGCCCGAGAGAGGCTTTTGTGTTTTTTCAAAGACAAGTGTAAAGGAGAGTTGTTTTTCATGGGAAGTGGACTGGAGAGACTCTTACACAAGTTATGGAAAGTGATAGGACTGAAAGAGAGCTTGAGTGTTGGCCTTTTCTTCCCAAACAAATCAGCCCAAGATCTTTTCTCAAGATGGAGTGTGAAAGTGAAAGAGTGAGGTGGCTCTTAGATATTTTTCTTCAAAACCTTCTAAAATCTCTTTTGGAAAGATCTGGTCAGCCAAGTGGGGGTGCAAACTTAGCCAAGAAGCAATGCTAATTGGACCAAATTCGTGGGTCTTAATGCGCCTAAACCGAATGGGCCTACATTTTGGGGTATTAAGAGAGTTTGGGTAGCTATCAAGCCTAAATCTAATATCACTTGGCGCAATCAATTTTTCAAGGTTAACAAGGTTGGATAATGATATTCCAACACAAATTGAAGAATTAATAGCATGTGAACGTATTTTAATCAAGTGATTAAACATAATGCTAGAAACTGATTCAATTAGGTTTTGGAGGTCAATTTTATGGTTTTGATAAAACCGTTTAGGATTTCGGTTTTCAATCAAGATTTTGGGTTCACAGTTGGATTCCAACCATATAAGATTTCACTAGGGTGGAGATCCTCTTTGGTTTGGCACAATTGATTAGTTGGATGCAATAGGGTTTTTGCTTAGGTGGCATGATCTCACACCTCCATTCCTTCAAATCTATCAAACGTTCCTCTTGGTGCCAAGTATCTAATACTATTCACTAAGTGTGTCTAAGATCTTTTCAAGTGTCCAAATAAAACTTCTCTAATCTAATTTAGACATTCTACACTGTGATTTTAAAATGCTGCAATTTGTGCACTTATCGAGGTTACTATTCACTCCGAAAAAGTGAATCATAAACTTAGCACTAAAAATTCTCAAATAATCATATTAACCCACAGTGAAAATCGTTTACCGAAATTCAACCTCGAAGTGCCCCTAAAAATAATTTCATAGTTTCAAACAAGCATTTCATCTGAAAATATGAAAATTGACTTATTACCCCATAAAATCCTAAATAATCAACTGAGTCTAATGGAGCAGACCATAACGCATTCTGACACTTATAACTACCTCAAATAATTAGAATCGCACTTCTAGCACCATAATGAGTGATAACACAGACTATGTTGACAAACTAAAACCTATGCGATTGGTCGATCTATGAAAACTTATAGAGTATTCATGAGGTTTCTAAAGCCAATAGAAATTCTACCTTTTAATTTCTAGCGGGCTATTACAATGAGGCGGCCTCGAAATGTGTTTATACGAATGACTTTGAAAGAAGACTGCACGAAGGCGCTGTCACATGAAGTATGCGATATTGATGGTATTCCATACCGTCCATTCCATTGGACCCCAGACTTTAAGGAAGAAGAAGAACCATCTATCGTGCCGGTATGGATTGTCTTACCAGGTTTGTGATGGGAACCAAGGCTGGTCTTGTCTTAAAGATTCTTTGCAAGTTCCAGATGGGCCAATTACAAGAGCAATAGCCACGAAGATCAAAGAGGCAATGCAAGGCTTGGTGCAATCCACTTGAGATGAAGCTAGCATGAGTCCAACAATCAAGATGGGCTTGAAAGAAGCAAAACTAGTTTTAACCCACTTGATACAAGATGTGGAAGACACGGTTTAGAGTATCGTTTGGGCCTATTCTTATTGATGGCTTTCAATTTGTTAAAGTATTTATTTTATTAGTTTATAATAAGAGGACTTGAGGATGCTTGGCCTACATATCTTATTTATTATGAACTAGAGCTTTTGGGAAGGCCTTGTATTTTGGCCAAGGGCTTATTTGGAAAGTTACCTTTTTTGGAACTAGGGTTTAGAAGAGGTACTGTAGCGCGGTACTGTAGTGCCATATTGTAGCCGATGCACTGTTCATCTAGGGGTATTTTTGAAAACTAGGGTTTATTTTGGGCTAGGGTTTCAATTAGGTTTTGGTTTAAGTACTCTTTGTAGACTCATTTGAAGATTAGACAATATTGAATTTTAATTGTGAGTTGAGTTTACTCCTCTTGTTCTTGATTGAATTTTTGAACTTATCAAAGGTAAATCACAACCTTTGTGGCGTTTCTCCTTGTAATCTGGTTTCTTGAGACGGGTTTTTCAACGGGTTTGGATTTTAATATAATCTAGGTTCTTGAAACAAGTTCTCATCGGGTCTTGATTCTCCATCCATTGACTTAATTTGGCTTTCTTGGGTGAGTTTTCAATTTGATTATGGGTTCAAGGGATTCCATTTCTGCGGGTTCATATCAATTTTCCTCCTAACTATTACCATGAGTCTTTTTAAAAAATTCTTATAGCTCTGATAGGTAGAATTATTAGGCGAGATAACCCCACTTGTTGTGCGACTCGCATCGATGGTGCTCGTATCTGTGTGGAGATGGATGCTGCCAAGGAGCCTCTATCTCACTTTTGGATTGGGACTCCTGGTATGGGGTCTATCCAAAAGCAAGAAATAGTGTATGAGACACTGCCAGCGTTCTGTTCTAAGTGCAAGATTCAGGGGCATAATGTAAAGACTTGTAGAGCTAGAAAAAAGAATACCGAAAGCAAAGTTTGGGTTCGGCAATGAGAACCTGTTGTTGAAGAACCGAATGAACCAACCATTCTTCCAGTTAATGCAGAAAAAGAAACTAAAGAAGATAAAGATCCTGAATTAAATCTGGTAACAGGGGAATCGTCACCTCCTTTGCCGATTGAGGAGTTGGAAATGGAAAAAGAACATGGTGAGCTGCCTGTTATTGAGTGTCCTGCTGAGGCGAGGCAGAAAATTATGCCATAAAAGAATGAAGGACGATTGGATATTTTTCCCATGATGAAGGAGGCAGAGTTGAACATAAACAGGTAGGAGGTTGAAGTTGCCTGATTACGCCCATAGAATAACACGATAGTTGTAGCATAGCTTTGGGGTGTCGATTCCACATAGAGACAAATTAAAAGAATAGTAGAAGAATACAAAGAAATTAAGAAAAAATATTAAATGATTAATGGAGAACCAAAATTAATTTTAAATATAAATTAAAGTGAAGCAAAACGACTAACGGAGAAAGTATTCAAATTTGACAAGCAGTAGAGCGTCGGGAATCCCTTGCATAAATCAGGTATTTTAATTATTCTTAATTCATTGAATAATTCAATTGAGAACTCAATTCCCAAATTTCTCAATTGGAAGATATAGATTTATAAACCAAGATTAAACCAAATGTAACCCTATGAAGAATCATTCACCACTTTTAAATACGTAAATTATTATCACTATTGAAAAAATTCAACGATGACAATATACTCAAGAAGTGATATTGCAGCAAAGAATTAAATTAATATAGATAAATAATTGATCCAAATATAATCAAAGATCTAATCCATTCAATAGAAAAAGCATGACTGAATCCATAAACAAAATAAATTCTATGATTATTCGGAGAAGAGAACGTCAAAGATGAATTGAGAATGATAAAATAAAAGAGTTTTAGTAATTAAAAATCAAATACATAAATAAAAAATAAATTAAAAATATCATCTAATGTGCAAGTTCATCCCTAGCCCTACTTAAGAATTTAGTTACTCATAAATATAATGGACAACAAAAATCTCAAGAGAAAACTAAAGCAAACGGCTGCCATGACAATTAATTCTCTCTTCCCCTTTCAGCCTTCTAATGATATACTTATTGATGGGAACCAAGGTGGACCCAATCTTAAAGATCTTTTACAAGTTAGATGGGCCAATTACAAGTTCAAGAGCCAAGAAGATGAAGGAGGCGATGCAAAGATTGGTGCAATCCACTTGGTATGAGTTTAGCAAGAGCCCAACATTCAAAATGGGCTTGAATGAAGATCCAATTTTGATTCATTTGATATAAGCAATGAAAAACATAACTTAGACTATTTGGGGCTATTGTTATTCATGGCTTTCAATTTGTTAAAGTATTTATTTTGTTAGTTTAGAATAAGTGGGTTTGATGATGCATTGGCCCACGTATGTCTTATTTCTTATGAACTAGGGTTTTGGGAAGGCCTTGTATTGTGGCCAAGGGCTTATTTAGAAAGTTACAATTTTAGGAACTAGGGTTTTGAAGAGAGGTACTATAGCGCGGCACTGTTCACGTCCGAATCACTGTAGCGATGCACTGTTCATCCAGGTGTATTTTTGGAACAAAGGGATTTATTTTAGGCTAGGGTTTCAATTAGATTTTGGTTTAAATACTCTTTGTAGCCTCATTTAAAAGATTAGACAATATTAAATTTTCATTGTGAGTTGAGTTTACTCCTCTTGTTCTTGATTGAACTTTTGAACTTATCAAAGGTAAATCACAACTTTTGTGGCGTTCCTCCTTGTAATCTGGGTTCTTGAGGCGGGTTTTTCAATGGGTCTAGATTTTAATATAATTTAGGTTCTTGAAACAAGTTCTCAACGGGTCTAGATTCTCCATCCATTTGACTTGATTTTGACTTTCTTGAGTGAGTTTTCAATTGGATTGTGGGTTCAAGGGGTTCCATTCTTGCGGGTTCACATCATTTGGTATCAGAGCTCAGTTTCCAATCAGATCTGATACTATCTTTAATTTATTGCATCTTTAATTCTAAGGTTTCATCATTCTAGGGTTGCAAAAAAAAAAAATGGCAACAAAAAGTACGCTGCCAAAATTCTTAGGGTTTTGGATTTGGTTGAAATTTGCATCTCCTAGGGTTTCAAAATTCTAGGGTTTATTGCATCTCTAATTTTGTCAATTTCTTGAAGTGCCATTCCATTAATTATCTTCTTCGTCAATATTAGTTTTTGTGTTCGAATTCAATTGTTTGATTCTCAATTGAATATTGTTGTTTGTGATTGAATTTGAAAAAAGAAAGGAAAAGAAAAGAAAAGAAAAAATATTCGAAAAAAAAAAAAGGTAGCATTCTTATATGTTGCTACATAGTTACAACAAAGAGAAAGAAAGATATTTGTTGATTGAACTTTATCATCAAAGGGGCTGAAAACATCTTTCTAGTGGGTATCTTGTTTTATCATTTCTCATTCCCTCATATAAATTCCTTGAGTCTCGTGTCATTATATTCATTCCTTGTTTCTTGTATATATATTACTAGTTGGAATAATACAAGGTTATATTGTCTTGATTTAGTTCAACTTGTTCGAAAAGAACTTGAGCGAGAAAACTATTGAGGTAAAAGGCAAGAGAGTGTGTGAGACTACTATCGGAAAAAAGCCAATTAAGAGTGAAACACGAGTGGAGTGCCATTATTCGAGAGTAAACACGTAAGGGAGTGTCTGAGGTTTTTCCACTAACATTCTTTGTATGCAGCACATTATGATATCTCATAGAAGTGACTAATCACCAAAGGGGATGGCAGATAACTCATCCTTTGTGTTGTAAGCCATGCAACAACAGTTTGAGTGGTTGAACTTGGTGTTGAGTGAAGTGAGGATAGGATGGATCAACGAGAAGTCCTGATCAGAAATTTGCAAAGTGGGAGAGATAAGAGGCGACGTAAGCCTAGTATTGAGATTGGGTATAAGAATGAAAAGTATAGGGAGTCTCTTGTGGCTAGGCGTGCTCTCAATATACAAATTAGGATGGATGATACAGAGCAGCGGACAGAGAACATTTTTCATACTAGATGCCATATCAATAACAAGGTATGTAATATAATCATTGATGTGAAGAGTTGTATTAATTTGGCTAGCACTACTTTAGTTGAGAAATTGAGTTTACCTACCTTGAAATACCCTAGACCATACAAGTTGCAGTGGTTGAGTGATTGTGGGGAGGTTAGGATAAATAAGCAAGTGCTTGTTTCTTTTTCCATTGGGAAATACCAGGATATGATGCTTTGTGATGTAGTGCCTATGCATGCTGGGGAAGCCATGGCAGTATGATAGAAAGGTGATCTATGATGGGTTAAAGAACATGCACAATTTTGAAAAAGATGGAAAAATATTCAAACTTGCTCTTTTAACTCCAACACAGGTCCATGGGGACCAACTGAAACTGAAAAGTGAGAGTGATCAAAAAAGCATGAGTGAAAGTGAGATTGAGCTACAAAGCAAAAGTGAATGTGAGATTGGAAAAAAAAAAGAAATAGTGAGGCCGAAAAGGAGAGAGAGAGAGAGAGAGAGAAATGAGAGAGAAAAAAGATGAGGGTGAGGTTAAGACCTCAAGAAAAAGAGAGAATAAGTTGAAAAGCAATTGTGAGGTCGAGGGTTCCAAAAAAGATGAAGAAAAAGAGAGTGATAGAAAAAAAGAGAGTGAAAAGAAGAAAGAGAGTGAAAAAGAAAAGGAGAGTGGAAAGAAAAGGGAGAGTGAAGAAAGTGAGAGAAAAACAAAGAGAAAATAGAGTTTTTATGCTAAGGCGAGTTTTAATAGTAACGAACTTAACATATGTTTGCCTAGTGTTATTGTCTCTTTGTTGTTGGGATATGAGGTCGTGTTTCCTAGCAGCGTGTTTAGTAGATTGCCACCTATTAGGGAGATAGAGCACTACATTGATTTTGTGCCAAGTGCGCAATTCCAACCCGGCCTTTCTTTGAAGAACATGAGTCCTTGACACACTTGAGCGGACAAGGTAAATTGTTAACTAGAATGCATGCTAAGTGGAAGGACTGTGTTGAGACTTTTCCTCATATAATCCAATACACACATGGTAAGAAACATCTTGTGGTTGATGCCTTAGCAAGAAGGTATGTCATTGTCTTCATTTTAGATGCAAAATTATTAATATTTGAATATGATAAGGAATTGCATGGTAATGAAGATGACTTTGCTAGTGTGTATGGTGAGTGTGACAAGATATCGTTTGGTAAGTGCTATAGACTACATTGGTATTTGTTTAGAGATGATAAACTTTGTGAGCCTACTAGTCTTATGCGTGAGATGCTATTAATGGATGTGGTTTGTTGGGTCATTTTGGTATGAAAAGGATTTTAAATGTGTGGCGTGACCATGGGTGAAAGTATTGCCTACCATTCATTGAGATATTGTATAAACATTTGTTGGAGAATCATTTGCCATTCATTAATGTGTTACGTGAACGTTTGTGGGAGTGTCATTTGCCATTCATTGACATGTTGCATGAACGTTTTTGGAAGTATCATTTGTCATTCATTAACATCTTGCATGAACGTTTGCGCGAGTATTGCTTGCCATTCATTGAGTTTGCATATAGTTGAAGTGGTCATTGTGGTGTAAGAAAGACTTTAGATATGTTTCATGAACATTTATTGGAGTATTGTTTGCCATTCATTGAGTTTACATATAATTTGAGTGTTCATGCTACTAATAAGTTTTCACATTTTGAAATTGTTTATAGACTTAATCCATTTACTCCTTCAGATTTAATATCTTTACTTATTGATGACAGGAGTAACTTGGATAGACATTTCAAATTTCTTGAAAAAATTAAGAAAAATTTATATCAAGTAGATCTTCCAGGTACGTCCGAATCAGTGTAGCGCCGCACTGTTCTCTGGCCGAATCACTATAGCGAGACACTATTCATCCAGGGGTATTTTTGGAACAAAAGGGTTTATTTTGGCCTAGGGTTTCAATTAGGTTTTGGTTTAAATACTCCTTGTAGCCTCATTTGAAAGATTAGACAATATTGAATTTTCATTGTGAGTTGAGTTTACTCCTCTTGTTCTTGATTGAACTTTTGAACTTATCAAAGGTAAATCACAACCTTTGTGACGTCCCTCCTTGTAATTTGAGTTTTTGAGACGGGTTCTTCAACTAGTTTAGATTTTAATATAATCTAGGTTCTTGAAATAAGTTCTCATCAGGTCTGGATTTGGCTTTCTTGGGTGAGTTTTTAATTTGATTGTGGGTTCAAGGGGTTCTATTCCTGCGGGTTCACATCACTTATATAAGATAGGAAAGAAACTCTAATATCTTCATGATTCCCGCCTAGAAAAATCGCCTAAATGTTAGGACTTATCTTGGCAGCCACGTACGCACTTCAGGAATTCGAATTTGAAAATTCTTATTAGAGACAAAGTCGTAGCCCTTTAAGTTAGCTTTCCAACGCATCTGGAATCGTATCAATCCTATATGTGAGTAGAAATTTACGTTCAAAATACTAAAATATATCCAGACTGTCTCCTAGAGCATGTTGAACTCTGACTATTTCTGTTGATCCGAATTACTCTTAAACCCCATCATTATCCTTATTTGAAGAGTCCTACACTCATTGAAGGCTCTTAGGTTGTTCCAACTCTTACCCATTTGACAGTCCTTTGAATTTGACTGGGTTTTTGACTTACTCTTTTATAGTCCCTGAAATTAAACATAAAAATTTACTTAGGAGTATCTCAAAATAAATAGAAACTCAATTCAAGAATATACATTAATTCCTATAATTTATGTTCATATTTTAGCATTATAGTCCAATAATAGGGTATTTAGAGTGCACTTTCGTATACTCATCATTGCCCAAAGTAACAAAAAGAATTTAGAGCAGATGGAGGATGATAAAGCACAAGAGGAAGAGTTCTTTTTGGAAGAGGGGTCGATTTCGGATCCAGAACCAGAGACATATGCGAAAGTTTTTCCATAGGAGAAGGAATATCATACGGAGACAGAGGGTGAAGCCAGGAAAGAAAATACCATAAGAGGCACTTTGAGAAACTTAGGAGTTCCAAGAGGGTGCTCACTCGTGCTACAAAATACTCTTTGTGATAGGGTCCATACTAGTTTGGAATATCAGGGGGATCGGAACTTCTAAGGGAAGCTTAAAGAAGCAGCTAAAACAATATAAACCGAAATTGGCAATATTGATGGAACCGTTTCAAAGTATTGACAAAGTTCAAAGGTACATGAGGGCTCTTCAGTTTGATAAGGTAATAACAAATGAGGAAGTTGGAGAAAAAATCTGGGCCTTTTGGATGAATGAGATGGACATCCAGGTAGTCCAAATGGGAACACAATATCTGTCTTTACGTATAGCGGATGGAGATTCTCAGATTTTGGGTAATTTTATCTATGCTAAATGTAGTAGAATTGAAAGGCAGATCTTATGGGAGGAGATGAGTTTGAGTAATATGGTTATGGATAATTGTTTGTTTGCTGGAGATTTAATAATAATTCGTTCAGACTTGGAAAGGAGAGGTGGTAGGCCAAGGACTAGAGCTGCCATAGAGGATTTTAATAGATGGATTCACTAGGGGGGTTGATTGAAATGAACTTACAAGGAAGAAACTTCTCTTGGTGTAATGGGCAACATGGCTTAGCTAGAGTTTGGGCGAAACTGGATATCCGCTTTTCCAATTGCGATTTGTTCTTATTTGCCAAGGACAATGTCGGATCATAGTCCCATGTTCATAGAGTTTCTTAAGGACCCTTATTCCTATGGCCCTTCTCCATTTCGGTTTCACCAAATGTGGATTGAACACCCAGATTTTATGAGTTTTGTACAATATGTGTGGTCTGAACCAACAGTAGGTACGGGACTTGATAAACTAGCTTGTAAGCTTAAGAAGATGAGAGTGGCTTTACATGAGTGGAACAAGAGGGTGTTTGGGTGGACTAACACTCAGATAGCTATTCTCGAAGAGAAGGTGGAGGGTCTTGAAGGTAGTCTGCAAAGAGTATGGGACGAAGAGGTTGAAAGGGAGATTTTGAGGTCCTCTACGGAGTTGTCTTCTTGGAGGCATAGGGAAGACACCCGTTTGGCTCAAATGGAAAAAATTAAATGGAAGATGGAAGGATCTCGAAATTCAAAATTCTTCCATGTTTGGTTAACTAATAAAAGGCGTAAAAGGATTCTGAAGTTGAGAACCACAGACGGGATTGAGTTTAATTCACAGGAAGAAATTCATCTTGGGGCCGTTGATTATTTTTCTGGGCTCCTCCAAAATTCAAATCATACTAGAGAAGTTCCGGATTTAACACACTTGATCTCTCCGATTATTGAGGAAGAGGATTGTGCTCGTCTTTTTTGCATCCCTTCGGTGGATGAAGTTAAAGAGGCCCCTTGTTCTATTCCTATAAACAGTTCTCCGGGGCCAGATGGTTTTGGTGCGGGTTTTTTTACTAGCTGCTGGGAGGTGATTAAGAGGGATGCCTTGGAAGCTGTCTCAGAATTTTTTCTCTCTAAAAACCTCTCGAGGTTTTATTCGGCTTCTTTCATTGTACTTATTCTGAAGGTAGATATGCCTTCGGGATTTGATAAATTTATGCCGATAAGCCTTTGTTTGGTATTCTATAAAATTTTTTTAAAAATTATTGTGAATCATCTGAGCAATAATACCTGGGAGAAGCATATTTGAGAATATTAGTCTTACTCAGGAAATGGCTCATTCCCTGAATAAGACAACACATGGTGGTAATATTATGATTAAAGTTGACATGGCCAAAGCATATGATCAGGTGGATTGGAATTTTTTGTTGGAGGAACTCCGGTGTTTTGGTTTCCCTCTTCCTTTTTGTGAATTCATTTATGCTTGCATTTCGAATGTATGGTACTCTGTGATGTTAAACAGAACGACTAAAGGTTTCTTTCAAGGGGGTCGTGGGTTACGCCAAAGGGATCTCCTTTCACCTTATCTTTTTATTATTCTTCAAGAGGTGCTCTCTAGACTTTTGAAACATAGCGTGACGATGAACAAGATTGGACATTTCTCACAAGCTCGAGGTACTCCTCAGATTTCCCATCGTATGTACACTGATGACATTGGGATTTTCCTGAATGGTGGTAAAAAGTCTGTGAAAGAACTTTTATTGGTGTTTGAAAAATATGAAGGATGGTTAGGTCAGATGACTAATAAAGAAAAGACTGCCATATTTTATTCTCAAAAAATTTCTATGGTCCGAAAGAGAGCTCTAAAAAGGTGACAGGGTTCTCGGAAGGCTCTTTTCCCTTTAAATATCTAGGGGTTCTAATCGTCTTGGGGTGCCTCATGCATGTGCACTTGGAGGAAATGGTTAATAAAGTCTAGAACAAAATCAGAGGTTGGAAAATGAAGCTCCTCTTTTCGGGTGGCCGTTTGATACTTCTTAGGCATGTGATTTCTAGCATGGCTTTGCATCTATTTGTTGTTTTGCAGGTTCCCAATCTATTATCAAAGTTTTAAACCGAATGATGAGTATATGTTTTTGGGGAGAGGTGAATGGTAAAGGGAAAAAAAAGTGGGTGGCATGGGATAGTATTTGCAAGCCAATAGAGGAAGGAGGAATGGGTTTGCACAACTTGGATGATATGCAAAAAGCCTTGCACATGTAGTTTGCATGGAACTTAATTCAAGGTAAATCTCTGTGGGCTAGTTTTTTTAAAGGAAAATACGTGGGTTCTTCTCCTTGGGCACTCATTGACATGAAAAAATGAATGAGATTTTAGAAAATTATAGTGAAAAGTATTCCTAAGGTCATTAATAATTCAAATTGGCGAGTTAGAGATAGGAACATTTTATTTTGGTATGATAAATGGAGAGATAGGGGTCCGACAATTGATGATATCCAGCTTGTGGGTAACCCGATGCTTAAAGTTAAGGATTGTAAGTTGTTTAATATTTGGGACGTGGAGTTGTTGAATATGTTAGTGGGACAGGAAAATGTGGATGATATTATTGAGGCTTTGATATGAACCCGTAGGAATGGAATCCCTTGAACCCACAATCAAATTAAAAACTCACCCAACCATTAAAATCCACACAACAGAATTTTTGCAGTGATTTTTTTCATTGAAAAATGACCCCCACAAACTTGGGTATGACAAAATTCTGAAATGCTAGCAATCTCCTCATCATGTGTGTCGACCAAGATTTTTGCTAAGCTTTCTATGCAATTTTGTTACATATTGTTAATTTGAGCCAAGAGAGGTGGAGTAACCCAATTAGAAATTTGGTTCTTGTGAAGTTTCTCATATAAGCATACCCATGCACACACTTGGTGTGGCGCCCCCAACTTCCATGTACGGACACACACGGAAATCGAGACACCCGGGATGATGACAACACGGTCACGCACCCCATCGACATGTGCTGAGTGTGTGCAATGCAACACGTGTACAATAAAATACGCAGCGGAACGGTAAAGTCAAATAACTAAGTACCAGAGTTTAATACAATATCAGAGTACTGAAAATCCACATGTCAACATAATACAATTTTGTTTACAAAACAGCTTCAAGTCCAATAAAATACAATAAACAAAAACAGAAATGATCTTCAACACAAAAATAGCCATGTCCCTACTCCTCAGGCGGAGCCGCATCCTCGGGCTCTGCCTCATCAAAACCTGCATCGAAATCTACAGTTCCACAAAAATGGAACCGCAGGTAAGTAAAACCCAGAAAACTCAAAGACAATAAATATATTTAAACAACCAACTCTATGCATGCTCATGATGACCCAAGCGTAAAAACCCGAGAAAAACACATTTCTCAAAAACACAATTTTCTCACTCACGCCAAAAACACCATTTGGCATTGATTAACAAATCCAGGAATAATTCCTTTAATTCCAATTTTAACCGTATGCACCATGGCCTCCCCTAGGGACCATCCACATACTCTGGCTTCCCATCTTCACCCCACGGGTAACGACCGTGCAAGTGATACATGAGTGATGCCCAGTTCCGCGCCCACCGCGTACATAGCCAGGCATCCTCTGACCCCCGCCAGCCCGAGGAGTCACGGAGTCGGATCGAGAGCGCTACCATCTCGTCCAAGTCCCGGGCAAAAGCCCCAGGGGACGACACTCAGTATATTCCGCTCCCGAGTGTCCAGAGGAGCTCCACCGAGATAATATCCCATCTCGGCTTGGGGGTGATACACACGCACCCAAAAAGCCTTAAATATAATTTTATAAAACACACACGCACCCACGCATGCGTGCACAATGCCATGAAATCAACAACCAACAGTTATCAGCTCAATCAGATAACCAATTCACAGTTTATAAAACAAGTTAGTGCAAAAATATATTAAAGTCTTAAAAGTCTTTTGGAGAAATACTTACAGTGCTTTAAAATAATTTACGGAGGATCACGGAGGAACTGGAAGCACCAAATCAGCAACTCCACAGTGTAAAAACACTGTGGCCGAATACACTGTAAACCCAAATTTGCACGGAGTCAAACGAAGACTTGAAATTGATAGGGTAGGGCCTATTGAGGTCGGTGAAGCTAATGGTAGTGAAAGTTGGCCGTGGGTGGCGGCCGAAATGGTGGTTTAAGGCCGAGAATAGCAAATCGGAAATGGAGCTCGCACGGGCGGCTCCGGCGACGGATCGGGGCTGGGTTTGGGTGGAAAAGCTTGGTATTGGGCCGGTGAAGAAGTGGTGAAGAAATGGTGGCCAATGGTGGCCGGACGGCGGCGGAACGGCGAGGAGAAGCCTACGGCTTCGCACGGCTCTCGGAGGCTAACGGCGGCGCGGCGTGGGCTGAGATTTGGAGGGGTAGCTCGCCGGCAGGTGGGGAAGCCGGTGGTGCCGGCGGTGAGGGCCACGGCCGGCCGGAGGCGGCGCCGGTGGCTTAAACTCGATCGGACGTGAGAGAGAGGAGAGAGAGAGAGACGCGGGGCTGGGTGAAACCGACGGGGAAGAAGGAGAAAAAAAAGAAAGAAAAGAAAAGAAAAGGAAGAGAAAAAGGAAAGAGGAAAAAGAAAAGATAGGGGAAAAGAAATGAGGTCCAATCCTCACCACTTTCGAGTCACAACTGATCCTCAAAACATTATTTTTAAACCAGTAAATTAAATAAAACAAAATAAACTCAAAACTAATTAAAATAAATATTAAACTCCAACAATAAACATACTTTAAAATAAAAGGAAATTAAATCATAGAACACCAATTAAAATTAATCAAACGCAGTGAAAAGCTTTAAATAAAACAACAATAATTTTAAAACCCATAAACGAACCAATTTAAATCAAAGATCAATTTAAATCTGAAATAATAATTAATAAGAAGAAAGCCCAATAAAATATTATAAAATAATATTTTAAAACTCCCAAAATACTAAAACTAGAGAATCAATCATTAAATTAATTAAAATAATCCTTCATTAAAATACACTAAAATACGGGGTGTTACAATCTCCCCCCCTTAAAATAAATTTCGTCCTCGAAATTGTAGGGTCAAACATCAATGCTAATGACAGGCATGAAATGCAACAAAAAGATAGGCTTAAGAGACATACCGCCATTCATCCAAACAAAAAGGGGTATTGCTCCATCATGTCCGCTTCTCTTTCCCAAGAGAAATCTTGAGCCAACGGATCACCCCAAGCTACCTTTACCAAAGGTATCGACTTAGATCTCAACCTTTGCTCCTTCCAATCCACAATCTGCGTCGGGGCAACCTCATAAGTAAGGTCAGGCTGCAGTTGAATGCGTTCTGGATCGACAAAACGCGGCTCTAGCTGACCAAAACTTTTCTTCAACGAGGACACATGGAACACATTATGAATCTCTCCAAAATACTCTGGCAAAGCAATCCTGTAAGCAACAGCCCCAACCTTATCCAAAATCTGAAAAGGTCCAACATATCTTGGGCTAAGCTTTCCTTTCTTGCCAAAGCGTTTAACGCCCTTCATAGGAGAGACTTTGAGATAAACCCAGTCACCTTCCTCGAAAGACAAGTCTCTTCTCCTCGTATCAGCATAGCTCTTCTGACGACTCTGCGCTGCTGCCATTTTGGCCCTTATAACCCGAACTTGATCTTTCATCTCTTGAATCAACTCAGGTCCAATTAAACTACTCTCACCCACTTCATCCCAACACAAGGGTGATCTACACTTCCTCCCATACAACGCTTCATACGGGGCCATCTGAATGGAAGCATGAAAACTGTTATTATAAGCAAATTCAATTAACGACAGCTGGTTTTCCCAACTCCCTTGGAATTCCATAACACATGCCCGCAACATATCCTCCAAAGTCTGAATAGTACGCTCAGACTGACCGTCAGTTTGAGGATGATAAGCAGTGCTGAACTTCAAAGTAGTGCCTAGAGCTGCCTGCAAACTCTTCCAAAAACGCGACGTGAACCGCGGGTCCCTGTCTGACACAATACTCTTGGGTACACCATGCAGTCTCACAACTTCCTTAACATACAACCGTGCTAATTTACCCAAAGAGTCAGCATTATTTACAGGCAAGAAATGGGCACTCTTGGTCAACCGATCCACGATCACCCAAACTGAATTCTTTCCACTAGGAGTTCTCGGAAGACCCACTACAAAATCCATAGAAATGTCATCCCACTTCCACTCAGGAATAGGGAGAGGTTGAAGCTTACCAGCAGGTCTTTGATGCTCAGCCTTAACTTGACGGCACGTATCACACTTTTCAATAAACAGGGCGATATCCGTCTTCATACCTTCCCACCAGAAATTCCTCTTTAAATCTCGATACATCTTTGTGCTTCCAGGATGAACTGAATAAGGAGCTGTATGAGCTTCTGCCAAGATTCTCTCCTTAAATTCTGAATCTCTGGGAATCACTCTTCGATCCCGAAACCGAAGAACACCATCTTTATCCAAACTGTAGTGCATGGGTCCTCTAGACTTCCTGACTCTCTTTCTGATATCTAACAACTTTGAATCCCTTCTCTGGAGAGTCTTCAATTCTTCAAAATCCACTACTCGAACATTCAAAACTGAAGAGAGCAATTCTTCCTGCTGCGAACTCTCAATAAGAAGTCTCCTCATCCCATAAAGGAGAGAGTCCAACCCAGACGACTCTGCCTCATCCACTAACTGAGACTTCCTACTCAAGGCATCAGCAACCAGATTAGCTTTCCCTGGATGATACTTGATCTCACATTGATAGTCGCTAATCAGCTCTAACCATCGCCTCTGCCTCATGTTGAGATTCTTCTGAGAAAACAAATGCTTCAAACTCTTGTGATCAGTGAAGACTTCACAGACTTCTCCATACAGATAATGACGCCAAATCTTAAGAGCAAACACCACAGCTGCCAATTCCAAATCATGAGTAGGATAATTCTTCTCATGAACTTTCAACTGACGAGATGCATAAGCAACAACTCGTCCCTCTTGCATAAGAACGCATCCCAAACCAAACTTAGATGCATCACTAAAAACCACAAACGGCTTGTGTGGCTCTGGAAGTGCCAAAACAGGAGCTGTTGTCAGTCTTTTCTTCAATTCTTGAAAACTCCTCTCGCATCGATCTGACCAAACAAACTCAACATTCTTTCTAGTCAAAGCGGTGAGAGGTCCGGATAATCGAGAAAAACCTTCAACAAATCTCCGATAATACCCGGCAAGTCCCAAGAAACTCCGAATCTCGCGCACCGTTGAAGGACGTGGCCAAGACAAAACAGCTTCCACCTTGCTAGGATCAACAGCCACTCCATCTCGAGAAATTACATGACCAAGAAATTTGACTTCTTCCAGCCAAAATTCACATTTACTGAGCTTAGCATACAACTGATGCTCTCTTAATTTTCCAAGCACCAGACGAAGATGATAAGCATGCTCTTCCAAGTCTCGAGAATAAATCATAATATCATCAATGAATACCACCACAAAAGAATCCAGATACGGTCGAAAAACTCGGTTCATCAAATCCATAAAAGCTGCAGGAGCATTAGTCAACCCAAAAGGCATCACCTTGAACTCATAATGACCATACCGCGACCTAAAAGCAGTCTTGGGAACATCTTTATCCCTTATCCTCAACTGGTAGTATCCCGATCTTAAGTCAATCTTGGAGAAAACAGCTGCTCCCTGAAGCTGATCAAACAAATCATCTATACGGGGAAGCGGGTACTTATTCTTGATGGTCACTTTATTGAGTTCCCGGTAGTCGATACACATTCTGAGAGAACCATCCTTCTTCTTGACAAACAAAACTGGCGCTCCCCATGGCGACGTACTTGGCTGAATAAAACCCTTGTCAACCAATTCTTGCAACTGGATCTTCAACTCTTTCAATTCAGCTGGTGCCATACGATATGGAGCCTTGTGCACAGGAGCGGCTCCAGGTTCCAAATCAATAGCAAACTCCAACTCACGAACTGGAGGCAACCCTGGCAACTCATCTGCAAACACATCTGGAAATTCTCCCACAACAGGAATATCCATCAAAGACTTCTTCTCGGATGGCGCAGACACCACTTGAACCAAATATGCATCGGCTCCACAAGCTATATCTCTCCTTGCTTGCACTGCAGATATAATTGTCGGCTTCGCCTTCAACTTACTTCCCACATATTCCAAATAATCCCCATCCGGAAGTTGAAAGCTAACCATCCGGTTTCTACAATTAATACTTGCAGAATACCGATACAGCCAATCCATACCAAGAATAATATCGAAACCCAACAACTGGAAAACAATTAAATCCGCATCAAGTGTCCTTCCACCAAAATCCAAAGGACAACCCAAAGCGATTTTGGAGCAACACACCGTCTCCCCATTAGGAAGAGCAACAACCAAAAACTGGGGTAAAGGCTCCGTGACCAAGTTACACAACCGCGCAAAGGTGGCTGATACAAAAGACTGAGATGCCCCCGAATCAAACAACGTACAAGCATAAAAATCATAGAGACGAACTCTTCCTGAAGCACACATACACCCCAAACAAAATCAAGCAAACAAACAACCAAACACCAAATCCAAAAATTAAATTAAACTCATACCTGTAATCACACCAGCATCCTGGGTAGCTGGCGACTCATAATCCACATCTCCAGGGGTCATAGAATAAACTCTGGCTTGAACCATTTGCCTCTGGTTAGCTCCTCCACCACGTCGGCCCCCTCGACTTCTCTGAGTTTGATTAGGGCACTCACGATATAGATGTCCCGGCTGACCACATCTATAACATCGAATTCCACCCGGTTGACACTCACCCTCGTGAGCTCTATTACATCTGGGGCAAACTGGAGCTCGACCTCCCATACGTACCCCAGGAGCTGCCTGAGATCGAGACCCAATCCTCTGAACAAACTTCTGTGGAGACCCAGAACTGCTACCTTCTCCAGCAAAACTCCTCCTCTTCTGGCCTGGAGGAGAGCTTATAGCCAAACTATTCTCTCGCTCCACCATAGAAGCCAGATCAATCAACTCATGGAGAGAAGTAGCTCGCTGACAAATCACGAATTTGCGTATCTCAGGACGCAGACCTTCTTGAAAACGCTCAACTTGCAACTCTTCAGTGGCAACAAGATGGGGCGCAAAACGCCCGAGCTCCAAGAAAGCACGTGAATACTGGTCCACCGTCATATTCCCCTGAACCAGATTATTGAATTCCCGAGCTTTTTGTCTTCTTACGGCAGGAGGGAAAAACCGATCATCAAACTCCTTCTTGAAACGCTGCCACGACACCGCGGCTAAGGATCCAAACTCTCTTTCCAGGAGGTTCCGCTTCGCCCTCCACCAATTTGCTGCTTCTCCTTGCAACAAATAACTGGCATACAGAATTTGTTGAGCTTCAGTGCACCCACAAATCTCAAAGGTCCTCTCAATCCCGTTGATCCATCCTTCAGCTTGGAGAGGATCTTCAACACCAAAGAACATAGGGGTCCTGTGCTTGAGAAACCTCTCATAAGAACACCCCACTTGCATAACCAAGTTTTGATCAACTGGTGGCGGTCTGACATTCTGGTGAAAGAGGTCTGCCATTCTAGTCAAGGCTCTAGCAATGGCATTATCAATCTCGCCTTGAGATGATTCCTCTATAGGTTCCTTATCTTGTCTCCTTGGCCTAACCATTTTCTGTCAAAGCATAAACCTCAACCACCCTTTAGTTCCGATTAGAACGCAAAACAAAACCAATTAAACAAATAAAACAAATAAAACAACACATCATATAAAAAGAAATAACTTCAAAACTACTTCAAATCAAGCTTAAAAAAGATTCTGGTACTTCACCTAAGGGACACGTGGCTTTACCCAGAGCCAAACCGCTCTGATACCACCTGTGGCGCCCCCAACTTCCATGTACGGACACACACGGAAATCGAGACACCCGGGATGATGACAACACGGTCACGCACCCCATCGACATGTGCTGAGTGTGTGCAATGCAACACGTGTACAATAAAATACGCAGCGGAACGGTAAAGTCAAATAACTAAGTACCAGAGTTTAATACAATATCAGAGTACTGAAAATCCACATGTCAACATAATACAATTTTGTTTACAAAACAGCTTCAAGTCAAATAAAATACAATAAACAAAAACAGAAATGATCTTCAACACAAAAATAGCCATGTCCCTACTCCTCAGGCGGAGCCGCATCCTCGGGCTCTGCCTCATCAAAACCTGCATCGAAATCTACAGTTCCACAAAAATGGAACCGCAGGTAAGTAAAACCCAGAAAACTCAAAGACAATAAATATATTTAAACAACCAACTCTATGCATGCTCATGATGACCCAAGCGTAAAAACCCGAGAAAAACACATTTCTCAAAAACACAATTTTCTCACTCACGCCAAAAACACCATTTGGCATTGATTAACAAATCCAGGAATAATTCCTTTAATTCCAATTTTAACCGTATGCACCATGGCCTCCCCTAGGGACCATCCACATACTCTGGCTTCCCATCTTCACCCCACGGGTAACGACCGTGCAAGTGATACATGAGTGATGCCCAGTTCCGCGCCCACCGCGTACATAGCCAGGCATCCTCTGACCCCCGCCAGCCCGAGGAGTCACGGAGTCGGATCGAGAGCGCTACCATCTCGTCCAAGTCCCGGGCAAAAGCCCCAGGGGACGACACTCAGTATATTCCGCTCCCGAGTGTCCAGAGGAGCTCCACCGAGATAATATCCCATCTCGGCTTGGGGGTGATACACACGCACCCAAAAAGCCTTAAATATAATTTTATAAAACACACACGCACCCACGCATGCGTGCACAATGCCATGAAATCAACAACCAACAGTTATCAGCTCAATCAGATAACCAATTCACAGTTTATAAAACAAGTTAGTGCAAAAATATATTAAAGTCTTAAAAGTCTTTTGGAGAAATACTTACAGCGCTTTAAAATAATTTACGGAGGATCACGGAGGAACTGGAAGCACCAAATCAGCAACTCCACAGTGTAAAAACACTGTGGCCGAATACACTGTAAACCCAAATTTGCACGGAGTCAAACGAAGACTTGAAATTGATAGGGTAGGGCCTATTGAGGTCGGTGAAGCTAATGGTAGTGAAAGTTGGCCGTGGGTGGCGGCCGAAATGGTGGTTTAAGGCCGAGAATAGCAAATCGGAAATGGAGCTCGCACGGGCGGCTCCGGCGACGGATCGGGGCTGGGTTTGGGTGGAAAAGCTTGGTATTGGGCCGGTGAAGAAGTGGTGAAGAAATGGTGGCCAATGGTGGCCGGACGGCGGCGGAACGGCGAGGAGAAGCCGTAGGCTTCGCACGGCTCTCGGAGGCTAACGGCGGCGCGGCGTGGGCTGAGATTTGGAGGGGTAGGTCGCCGGCAGGTGGGGAAGCCGGTGGTGCCGGCGGTGAGGGCCACGGCCGGCCGGAGGCGGCGCAGCGACGGTAAGTCCGTTTGGACGTGAGAGAGAAGAGAGAGAAGAGAGAGAAGAGAGAGACGCGCGGGAGAGGTCCGAACGAGAGGAGAGAGGAAAAGAAAAAAAAGAAAAGAAAAGGAAGAGAAAAAGGAAAGAGGAAAAAGAAAAGATAGGGAAAAGAAATGAGGTCCAATCCTCACCACTTTCGAGTCACAACTGATCCTCAAAACATTATTTTTAAACCAGTAAATTAAATAAAACAAAATAAACTCAAAACTAATTAAAATAAATATTAAACTCCAACAATAAACATACTTTAAAATAAAAGGAAATTAAATCATAGAACACCAATTAAAATTAATCAAACGCAGTGAAAAGCTTTAAATAAAACAACAATAATTTTAAAACCCATAAACGAACCAATTTAAATCAAAGATCAATTTAAATCTGAAATAATAATTAATAAGAAGAAAGCCCAATAAAATATTATAAAATAATATTTTAAAACTCCCAAAATACTAAAACTAGAGAATCAATCATTAAATTAATTAAAATAATCCTTCATTAAAATCTACTAAAATACGGGGTGTTACACTTGGCTAGATTAGGGTTTTTGTTTTCTTCTAAAGGGATATAGACTCAACTCCATTTGCTTTAAGCTCATACGCATGATGTTTTGGGGAAAGAAGGTTGCGGCTTTAGTGTTTTTATGAACTAGGGTTGTGTTTTATGCAAGATTCTTACTTGAGGAAGGAGGTCCGAACATTGGGAGATTATTTCATGGAAATATGTCGAGAGCACAACACTCACACACACGGATTAGGGTTTTGGATAACCGATCCTAAGAATTGTTATATATATATTTTCAACTTGCTCACTTATCAATTGTGGATTTTTGTAAGTAAATTCTAACTGGTACTTGGATATTTTATGTATATGTCATGTGAACCCGCTTGTTGTTTGGTTGCATGTTGGTACTTGAAATAACGGTATTTTTCCATGTGATATATTGGTTCCTTGTATGATTGTTCAATATATGGTTGAAATGGTATATTGTTGTTAGGTCATATCATAAAAATGGAATGAGAGGCCACCTTTAGGGTTCAGATTGCATAATTCTTAACTTGTTCATGGATATTTGCTATATGACCGAATCTTTTATAGGACTAAGCCCATAAATACTTGCCTTTCCATAAGTATGTTCAATACTATGTTTCGGCTACACATGCCTATTTATTGATAAAGTTTTATTAAACACATAGAAGGTTCTAAGTTCATGAAAAGTTGGTGTAATGTATATTTCAAGATTGTTAGGTCTCGGCTATGACCATAGATGAAGTATTAACATTATGTGATTGAAGTTCTAAAGACATAAAACCAATTTCAGGGCATGCTAGGGTTTATATGTTTCAGCCATTGCATAATACATGTGAAGCTACGATTGTTCATTTTCTGTTTGTTGATTGAATGTCTTAGAAAATATGAAAAAGAACATGGTCGTATGTTCTAATATTTTCAAGCCGTAACGTGAAATGTACATGGATATGCATGATTGTTGTTACATGGTCATGATTAAGCTTCAGCATTCCATGTGTTCCATGAAAGTTCAAAGTTTCATAGTTCATGTCACATGCATTGGGTTTGTGAAATCTTTCAAAAAGAAAATGAGTTTTTGAAAAGAAAAAGTTTTGTCATGACCCCAAATGCTAGGGTGGGGAAATGTCCTAGTGGAACTCTTTTGTCCACTAAGAGTATCTAAAATGGAGTGGTAACCCCTGGGTCCATGGAGTACAGACGACGGACCTCGAATGGTTCTATTGTAAATGGAATTCTATTGTATGATTGTTGTTAATGGTCATGATTAAGCTTCGGGATTGCATGTGTCCCATGAAAGTTCAAAGTTTCATTGTTCATGTCACATGCATTGGCTTTGTGAAATCTTTAAAAAAGAAACGGAGTATTAAGTTTAGTCACGACACCAAAAGCTAGGGTAGGGAAATGTCCAAGTGAACCCTCCTGTCCACTTAGGAGTGTCTAAAATGGAGTGGTAGGCCCTGAGTCGACGAAGTATAGTCGGCAGACCTCGAATGGTTCCTAAAAGAAAAGGATATGGGAGCGAGGTTGCATCTAAAGTTAGTGGGTTCCCTACGGTGAAAGCATAAAGCGAACTGCCGTAATATGAATGATTAAAAGTAAGACGTAATCACTTTGGTCAAAGTGGCCAATAGTTGATGTGGTAACTAGCGGGGGGAACACACAATGCATATGGGAGTCATAAGGTATCCATTTATAAGTTAAAAGTCAAATAATGGCCTTGAGCTCAAAGTTATGCTATGGTATATGAACAAGAACTCTAGCTCACAAGTATGAAATGATGAAAAGATGTTTTATGAAAGAAAAAGAGTTATGAAAGTCATGATGTACAAGTTTTCTTTTCGAAAAATTCAAATGCATTAGTAAAACTTCATGTCCATGCATTCATTTCAAGTTTACTTACATATGTTTACAATATCTGTTACATGTTACTTGCTAAAATTTCTCGAAATCTCACCGTTATAATTTCCACTACTCGAAATGGTAAAAGTTGTGACAGGAATCCAGGAGGATAGTAATGGGGAAATGCAAGAGACCAGCTCCCCATATGGTTAAGGAGTCTTTGGAGAGACCCGAGGTCTCCCAGGAGTTGTCACCTTTGGAAAGGTTAGAACTTGCCTACCAATTCATCACTGAGGTGTTGCAGCTTTTTGAGCAACTGAGAAGGATTTTAAATTAGGACAAGGCCAAGTAGGATCGTCCTCATTAAAAGACTTATTATGGGACTTCTTTTGAGGAATGACATATTTTGATGACACTTAATGTAATGGTCCCACGTGTCGAGAGTCTCTTTCGGAACAATTAAGTCTTTTCATGACTCTTATGAAATTTTGCTTTGGGTTATGTGTTTCAGTACTGATGGGCCCCAAGATGGACCTAGTTTTAAAGATCCTTTGTAAGTTCAATATGGGCCAATTATAAGATCAAGAGAAGTTTTTAAAGGTAGTTTAGGGATTGTTTTAATTTGTAGCTAGGGTTTCTTTTGGGAAGGCCTTGTATTTCGCCCAAGGGTATTTTGGGAAAGGATTTTATGTTAACCTAGGGTTTTTGTGAGATTGAGATATGTAAGTTACTGTAGCTGCAACACTATTCACTCAGGAGTATTTTTGGAAGATGAGGATTTATTTTATCTAGAGTTTTAATTAGGTTTTGGTTTAAATACTCTTTGTAGCCTCATTACATTAGTTTATGAAATTTGATGAATTTATTCATTGTGAGTTGAGTTTATCTCTTCTTGTTCTTGAATGGACTTTTGAACTTATTAAATGCAAATTACAACCTTTGTGGCATTCTTCCTTATAATTTAGGTTCTTGAGACAGGTTCTTCAACGGGTCTAGATTTTCATATAATCTAGATTCTTGAACGAGTTTCTCAACAGGTCTCAATTTTTCATTGGCTTGATTTTGGCTTTCTTGGGTGAGTTTCAAATTGATTGTGGGTTTAAGGGATTCCATTCCCACCGGTTCATATTACATGTAACGTTTATCCTACACTGTATCATGCATCTTCCTCTTCCAAGAACTCCTTAGAAGATACTTTGCATGCTTTTATTGAGGTACATGGTAAAACTAATAAAAAATTTGAATCTTTGATTACGCAAGTTGTTGAAGTAAACAAGGAGATAAAGAGCCATGTATCCAAGTTGATGAGCTCTTTGTGTGTGAATGAGCGTGGCAAGTTTCCTTCTCAACCTCAATCCACACCCGAAGGTCAACATATGGCTCAAGAAAATTTGAAAGATGTCAATGACATTGTGACACGAAGTGGTAAGTCCTTATACATCCCAACAATTGATAAGGTAGAAGATGTTGAAGAGGAACAAAGTAATGATAGTGCTTAGTTGCCCAAGGAAGCCGAGGTAATCAAGATCCTAGTTAAGGTACCATTTCCTCAAGCTTTAAAATCTAGTATGCGAACTTTGGATTCTAGGAATGCAATCTTTTAGAACCTTTGGTGGTAAAGATCAATCTTCCTCTTTTGCTTGTTGTTAAACAAGTTCCTACTTATGCAAAAGTTCTCAATGATTTGTGTATAGTTAAGAGGAAGCACCATGTTAAGAAGACAACATTTCTGACAAAGCAAGTTAGTGCTTTAATTAAGCAGCGAATTCCTCCTAAGTAAGAGGACCCTGGTTGTCTAACTATTGCATAGAATATTGGGAATCATGAGTTTGGACAAGCCTTGCTAAATTTAGGAGCTAGTGCACTCATCCAAGTTTTATATTCACAAAATTTCTAATGCACTCATCCAGGTTTTATGGTAAGTTGGTGGTTTGACATATGTATCTAGAGAACTCTTTTACTCAAATCTTTATTTGTGTGTTTTGGAAAGGATTGAGAGCTAACAAATGCTTGGAATTGTGATGGGCCCTAAGATGAACCTAGTTTTAAAGATCCTTTGCAAGTTCAACATGGGCCAATTACAAGATCAAGAGCTAAGAAGATAAAGGAAGCAATGCAAGGATTGATGCAATCCACTTGGGACGAGTCAAGCAAGAGCCCAACATTCAAAATGGACTTGAAGGATGAAGATCCAATTTTGATTCATTTGATACAAGCTATGGAAGAGGGTAATAACATGACTTAAAGACCTTGGGCACTTGAAGGATTTCAAATTGTTTAAATCATTTAAATGAATTATTATTAGTTTAGAATAATTGGGCTTTAGGATGTTTGGCCCACATATGTCTTATTTTTATGAATTAGGGTTTTTGGGAAGGCCTTGTATTTTGGCCAAGGGCTTATTTGGAAAGTTACAATTTTAGGAACTAGGGTTTTGAAGAGAGGCACTCTAGTGATTACTGTAACCGCGGTACTGTTCATGTGGTACTATTCATCTGAGGGTATTTTTGGAAGCAATGGTTTAATTTGGGCTAGGGTTTCAATTAGGTTTTGCTTTAAATACTCTTTGTAGCCTCATTTTATTCAGTTTATGAAATATTGAATTTATTTGTGAGTTGAGTTTACTCCTCTTGTTTTTTATTGAACTTTTGAATTTATCAAAGGCAAATCACAACCGTTGTGACATTCCTCCTTGTAATCTGGGTTCTTGAGACAAGTTCTTCAACGGGTCTAGATTTTAATACAATCTAGGTTTTTGAAACAAGTTCTCATCGGGTCTAGATTCTCCATCCATTGACTTGAGTTTGGCTTTCTTGGGTGTGTTTTCAATTTAATTGTGGGTTCAAGGGATTCCATTCCTGTAGGTTCATATCAGGTACCATGATATCAGTCTTATATATTTGACCTAAGTAGACTTTCCACTGCGATATACTGCACACTGCTAGATATCAATAGGTGCATTGCATCTGAACTGTCATGTATGAAGGGTATGTAGCCTTGGGTTACATGTCCCAAGGCTTCAATCACCGTTCAATCCCAAGCAAGGGTTGGGGTGTCACATCAGGGATGCAATGCCTTATAATTTGGTCAGGACAATATTTGAAAAAAAAAAGGGTTCATCCCAATAGAAATTGCATAGCTCAACAATGATCCCTAATTGGTACATGGTCGGTGGTGTCCTCAAATGTGAGCCTCAAGAGATGGTTGGCCACTACATTTTCAACTCCTTTCTTATCTTTGATGGTGAATTCGAATTCCTACAAAAGTAATATCAACCATATCAATTGCACTTTAACATCCTTCTTTGTGAGAAGGTACTTGAGAGCTACCTGATATGTGAAAATTGTAATAAGAGGACCAATCAAGTAAGCACGAAACTTGTCCAAAGCAAAAACTATAGGTAGGAACTCTTTTTCAGTGATTGAGTAAATGACAACTCCTTAAACCTCTCCCAAGCCTGATACAAAATCTACTATCCTTTTGTGCAAAGGTGGAGATCTGTCTCTTCAAAGTATTGGTCTTTTGTTGGGAAAAGAATTTGTTAAAGAAGACCTATTTCATCTCATTCCATGATCCTATTGATCATAGTCTTAGTGAGTACAACCAGCTCTTTGCTCTATATCCTTCAAAGAGAAAGGAAAGAACTTAAGTTTCAAAACATAATCTGTAGTATCATGACTATGGAAAATCGCAACTACTTTCTCAAACTCTCTAATGTGCAAATAAGGGTTTTCATTCTATAAACCATGAAAGGTGGGAAGTAGTTGTATCATCCCTATTTGTAAATCAAGTTGACGAGTGTAGGCTGGAAACATGTTGCATGATGGTGTGGCTATGCGTGTAGGGTGGAGGCAATCCTAAAGAGTTCTACTGGGTTGATCTTCGTGTTCACTCATTTCTTCGGGACTAGATAGATTGCCAAATAAAGGATTTAAAAATTTTGATTTTGACTCTAGCACAGGCCTACAAACTAGAAGAAAAGAGAGAACAAAGAGGGAATGAAAAGAAAAGAAAAGAATAATGCAGCAAGCTAAAAGAGGGAATGAAGTTATCGCCTTACACGTTGCTAGAATAAATTATGCCTTGTATCAATTCTGGCACCGTAGTCCCCGGCAACGCTGCAAAGCTTTGGTCTTCCATCAACCGGATCCAATACTCTGACTTTTTCAATCCAAATTATATACACAATTAAGAATTATAACACCAAATTCCTAATTGGAAGATGTGACATTATATTTATCTACTTTCTCAAATTTAATTCTAGAATCTATTCTCCCTTTACAAACCACAATTTTCATATATAAAATTGAATATCAGATCTAAAGACTATACTAGGTTCACAAACATTAGTATAGCAAAAGATCACATCAATGACATGAAAAATAACTGTTTTAAGTCACAATCATATATTCAAAATCCTATATCTCAACGAAATCAAACCATAGCAAGATTTAATATAATTATCTCAAACTTATAAAATTTCAAAATAAATAGAGAATTCAATCCTAAAATCTTAAACAATAAAACTTAATCTATGAATTGAAATAAAGTCAAAGTATTTTCACTAATCAATTTCTACCCTAGTCAATTTCAACCCTAGCAAAAAATAAAAATGGTATTTTTTCCTTCTCTAGAACTGTGCCTCCTCCCTTCCAAACTCCCCTAATGATATGCTTCTCCAGGGTATAAAAGAAACCCTGACATTTTCCTCATTGCGGCATAAGAAATCGCCGGACTGAGATTGGCAACCGCGTACATAAGGATTTTAAAACATGTAATTAAAATGAGATTAGTTGACAGATAAAAATGCAAGTAAAACTTCGGGCTTCCATCAACTGGATCTAATACTTTCGTTTTTCCAATCCAAATTATACATACGATTAGAAATTATAACACCAAATTCCTAATTGGAAGATATGACAATATACTCATCTAATTTCTCAAATTTAATTATAGAATCTATTCCCCCGTTTACAGACCTCAATTTTCTTGTATAAAAAGGAAAATCAGATCTGAAGAAGACACTATCTTCACAAACCTGTTTAGGTTACAATCATATATTCATAATCCTATAACTCAACAAAATCAAACCATAGCAAGATTTAATATAATTATCTCAAACTTATTGTATCCAAATCAAGTAGAGAATTCAATCCTAGAATCTGAAACAATAAAGCTTAATCTGTAAATTGAAACAAACTCAAAGCATTTTAACCAATCAATTTTGGCCCCGAACTTCACCTAAGCTTTAGTTCTCAATGGGAGCACCAAAATAATTGTCTTCTTTTTTTAGTCTTCCCCCAGCTAGACCGTACTGTCACCAACACCCTCTAATATCTATCTTTGAAAAATTCTCCCCCAAATTTCCTAATCCCCCTTGAATCGGGTTTGTTTCATGGGGTTTGGTGGGGATTTTTTTTCTTCTTTTAAAATCCTCTTATCCTATAACTTGGTCATAATTGAATATATCCCACCAACCGCTCCCTTAAATATTGCTATCTTTGAAAAGTCTTCCACATATTGGAAAATCCTGCTCATAGAGAAGTCCTAGTCGTTTAAATAATTGGGAATTACCCCAATTCAAAACATTCCTTTGAATTTTGTAGATCAACCAAATCCCTTAAATGAGGTTTCTGATGAGGATCCTGACAGACCCCCATTGAACCCCGCGTCATAGTACAAGTGGTGAGTCATGCTTAACTTTGTGTTTGATGCATGTTTTGTTGCTAGGACCTTGATTTCGAGGAAGAAATCTTGTTTTAAGGGTGGAGGATGTAACACCCCGCCAATTTATCCTTGTAGGTTAAGTCTTAGATCAACACTAGTAGCTCATTATAGTAGTCCATGACCCTAAGAGCTTTAGAAAGAACTAAATTAAGTTAATAATCTTCATTAAGAGCATTAATTGATCACCGCACGATTAGTGAAACCATGTTTTAAGCTTGATTTTTATTCTTATCATTTCTCGTCCTTTTGTTCTCAAATTTCCTTGTTTGGTTATCCATTTCTATTACTGTTAGATTATATTAGAATTTTATATAGACCTTTACACATGTCATTCACAAATGCTTGTTGGAACTCTGTTGCACTTTTACATGTGATATACTTTTTTTTTTTTAAATTAGCATCACACATATATCCTTTCACATAGGTACTTATTCTCATACATAGCCATCGTAGTGAATTCAACAAATTCGTCTTGATCATTATGCTAAGGTATTCACAGGATATCTAATGCACTCATCCAAGTTTTGTGGTAAGAGGTGGTTTGATACATGTATCTAGATAACTCTTTTGCTTAAGTATTTATATGTGAGTTTTGGAGAGGATTGAGAGAGCCTACAAATACTGAAAATTGTGATAAGGGTTTATTGATTTTTATTGAATTGGACACTTCTTTTGAGAATATCATTGCATGGCTTGTGGTGTGATGGCGGCTATACTTGGGATATGATAAAGGTAAATTTAGGATTAACGTTTGAGCCTTTCAAATCAACCCTTTCAAATATAGACCCATAGTAGCCAACTTTGAGTCAAGAAACATATAGCCTTTTTTTCTTTATATACCTACACTGTCCATACCTCTCCACATTGGAGTATAACCTATACACTAAATGAAGAGCACGAGTTACTAGTTGTTCAAGTGAGTTAGCTTCAAAGGCAGAAATACCAAGGTTGAGTAAAAATAGTCAAATACCAGGGTGACATATAAATGTTCACCAAATTCTAAAAAAAGAAAAGAAAAAAAATAAAAAAGAGGCATTATTCGATGATTTGAAAGATTGAAGAGTAAATTAAGTTAGGAATGTGCTTTATTGAGATGTTTAATAAGATTCATTAGATATGTACTTGGAAGTTTTTGAATCGTGTTCTTTTATTCAATTTTTTTTCATATAGCCTAACCTAAGCCATATTACAACCTTTCTTTTGACCGTTCTGATCCCAAGTAAGCCGAGGGAAAGAATGGTTGAATTCTCATTTGTTATGTTCCTTAAGATCAATGCTTGTGTGAGAACCCAGACTTTGCCAAGTCCTCGTTCCTGTTTTTATTTGGAGAAATATTTTTGTCCTTAGAAGATTCTGAGTGTTGGGGGAAAAGCCTTAGAGTATTTTATACTTTTGGATGTCAAGAGTTCTAAAAATAGGAAGTCTATAAGAGGTAAATGGAGGAAAGAGCCCAACAAGGCCCATGTAGATTTCAGTCAACAAGGGTAGCATTAGGGCTTGGAATCCCAAATATGATTTCTTAAAATGGGTGTAGGCGCCACATGGCACAAGAAGGGAAATTTAGTCTATTCAAGAAAGAAACCTAGGAAAGAGGCAAGGAGTGATACTTGTCCAACATGCAGGAGTTTCTAGAAGGAGTGAGTGGAGGATGATGTCACCAAATTAGGGCCTGTCAACCCATGCAAGGCCATTTCGGAGACACTTGGAAAGCATGCAAAAGAAACTTTTGGAGTTCCAAAAGGATCTTGCTTGGGAAGAGAGAAGGGCATGTTCAAAAAGAAACTTTTTGGAGGAGCAAGAGAGAGAGGGGGCGATGGCAACCACTCGGGGAAGACAAAAAATCACTAGAAGTAACCTAGGGTTTCGGCAAGAGCAAGACACACACACATGCACCTTTTTGCCACAAGGCAACCATGCACACTAGTAGGATTTCAAGAAAGATTAGGGTTTTGTGTTTTTACCTTTAAGCCACCAAGTGTGCAATGTATCTAGACAAGGGGAGAAGGGCAAAAGCGGAAGGTGAGGCAAGAGAGGATTTCGGATTTTGAGGGCGACACGCCACCCACACAAGGCAACCTTTGAATTTCCCAAGCAATCCCCTCAAGAGGGAAAGGGAAGAGTGTTTTTGCCAAGTGGCATCCATGCAAAGGCTCTTGGATATTTCTAGAAGGAAGGAAGGCTCTCTATAAGAGTCCATGGCCGAAAGTTATGGAGGCCTTTTTGCTCAAGTTTTCAACTTTCCTTCTAAGGGATTTTGGGCACTCCCCATTTCTCTCCAAGTTCTTACACTTTCTCACCAACCAAACACCACTATTTCCCTTCACCATTTCGAGGATCACAAGGATTTCTCCTACACATTCGGTTAGAGGAAGAACATGAGGAGGTAAGAACCATTTCTTCATTTCTCAAACACACACACGGCCATGAGGAAAACAACACTAAGTTTCAGATTTAGGGTTTTTCCCACATGTGCACACACTCTCACTTCAGTAAAACCCCTTTAACTTCCTCTAGAAAACTCCAAATTGCACACCATTTGATGCGTTGGAAACTAGAGACATGAGGCTTTCCAATGAGATACAGCTTGTAGGCTAATTCATCCAGAATCTTCCCAGAATGGCATTTCAAAAATCGTGCTGGACAATGGGCTGCTTGATGAGTTGGTCTTTGGAATTATTGGGCTTAGTGGCTCTAGAAGTTCATGCTAATTAACCTCTTCAATTGTTTTGATGATATGGACTAAGTCTTGATTATTGTTTGAGCCCATCTTAATCTTTTTAGAATCAGCTCAATTTTCTTGGATTAGCCCATTTAGTGCTTCCTTGAAATGTTTGGCTCTAAGTCTTGTAATTGGGCCACTAGGAAGTGACAAAGGGTCTTGTGCAAATTCAGCTCCATTCCCAGGTGTAAGATCAACATGTCCAGCTCCTTGATTTGCATCATTCTCCCCCTCTTGAGAAAGATTTGTCCTCAAATCATCACCTATATCAAAAGGAGACAAATCAGCAACATTAAAGCTTGCACTAACACCATACTCACCTGGTAAGTCAAGCTTGTAGGCATTATCATTGATATGTTCCACTACTTGAAATGGCACATTTTTCTTGATGACTTCAGTAAGAGGGGTGACTAAGCTACTAAAATAAAGCACAAACTATCTATAGAAGCTAGCTAAGCCGTGAAAACTCCTCACTTGGCTGATTGTTGTAGGTGCTAGCCACTCTTGGATTGACTTCACCTTTTCCTCGTCCACCTCAATTCCTCTCTTGCTAACAACAAAACCAAGAAACACAAGCTTATCCGTGCAAAAGGTGCACTTCTTGAGGTTAGCAAACAACTTTTCTTTCCTTAGAATTTCCAAAACAGATTTCAAATGCATTACATGTTCTTCCAAGTTTTTGCTATAAATTAGGATATCATCAAAATAGACAACTACAAATTTGCCAATAAATGCACGCAAAACATGGTTCATCAAACGCATAAATGTGCTTGGAGCATTAGTTAAACTGAAAGGCATCACTAACCACTCATACAAACCATATTTAGTCTTAAAGGCAGTTTTCCATTCATCACCTTCCATCATCCTAATCTGATGATACCCACTCCTAAGATCAATTTTTGTAAAGACACAAGAACCATGCAATTCATCTAACATATCGTCTAATCTAGGAATGGGATGACGTTACTTTACCGTTATGTTGTTGATGGCTCGGCAATCAACACACATCCTCCATGTTCAATCCTTCTTAGTAACTAATAGTACCGGAACCGCACAAGGACTCATGCTTTCACGCACATACCCCTTCTCCAATAATTCACCTACTTGCCTCTAAAGTTTTTTGGTCTCCTCGGGATTACTCCTATAAGCAGGTCGATTTGGAATTGATGCACCAGGTATGAAATCAATTTGATGTTCAATCCCTCGGATTGGAGGTAAGCCATAAGGTAACTCTTCGGGAAGGACATCTTCAAACTCCTGCAAAAGAGAAATAATATTGTTCAACAAAGCACCAACAAGATCATTAGGACATAAAAGAGCCTCCTTGTACATGAGTACAATAAGGGGCTAGTGTGAAAATAATGCTCTCTTGATCTCACTTTTTTTACAATGTAATTGAATTTTTCTTCTCTCGCTCTCACTATGGCCGAAATCCTCTCTCTTTCTTTTTCAATTTGATAAATGTTTTTCTCTCTTTCTTTTTTTTGAAACTCTTTTTTTTTTCAATTTTGGCCTTCATTTCTTTTTCTTTCTTTTTTTCATTTGATCTTTGTAAACTTCAATTGGTCCTCCCTAACCTGTTTTGGAGTCAATGGCACAAGAGTAATAGGTTGCCTTTTATGAGTGAAAGAATACCTATTTGTGACTCCATCATGCATAACCCTCAGATCATACTGCCAGGGTCTTCCCAACAACAAATGGCATGCATGCATAGGAACCACATCACAAAGTACCTCATCCTCATATTTGCCAATAGATAATGCCACCAACACTTGCCTTGTCACCTTGATTTTGCTACATTCATTCAGCCACTGAAGCCAGTAAGGTTGAGGATGTTTCAAGGTGGTTAAAGCCAATTTCTCCACCAAATAAGTGCTGGCTACATTTGTGCAACTCCCTCCATCGATAATGACACTGCAAACTTTGTTGTTTACAAAGCATTGAGTATGAAACAAGTTCTCCCTTTGGTTACTTTCTTCCTCCTTAACCTGCACATTGAGAACTCGCCTTGCCACCAATAAATCTCCAACCACAGCATTTTGCTCATCATCTGCATCCTCCAAAGATGGCATGTCATCATCATCTACTTCTTCCTCATTCTCCAACTCAAGCTCTCCTTGGGCGTTTATCACCATCACCCTTTTGTTCACATATTGGCTGGCTTTGTGTCCTCGCCCCTAACATTTAAAATACCTAATATCACGTGTTTTAGAAATTGAAGCCTCGGTGTTACCTGAAGTAGCAACGGTCGTCGGTTTGGCATTCTTAGATGGTTCAAATTTTGGCTTATTTTTTAGCTGCTCATCCCTTTTTGGAATTGTCTTCCACGGGCTAGTGGAAGCCATAGGTTGTCCCCTCCTAGACAATCCCTTCCATTTGAATTGTTCCTCCACCTTTATGGCTTGATGCACCATATCCATCAACTCAACATAGTGCTACATCTTGACTATATCTTCAATCTCACGATTTGAACCATGCAAAAACCTAGCCATGGTGGCTTCCCAGTCCTCTTCTACATTAGCCCAGATCATAGCTATCTCCATCTCCTTGTAATACTCATCCACACTCTTGGAACCTTGAATTAACCTTTGCAACTTTTGAAACAATCCCCTATAATAGTAACTGGGTACAAAACGCTTCCTCATAAGCATTTTCATCTCCTCCCAAGTGCCCACAGATGGCTCTCTATTCCTCCTCCTATTAATCAACAATTGATCCCACCAAACAATGGCAATCAGTAAATTCAATTGCAGCCAACTTAACCTTCTTTATCTCTGAGTAGTTGTGACAATCGAACACCATCTCCATTTTAGTTTCCCACGCCAAATAAGCTTCTGGATCATTTTTATCTTGAAAAAATGAGATTTTAATCTTTATGTTTCCTAAATCATTATCCCTCCTAGGCCTACCCATCCTAGCTTCTCTATTCCCATACCCACGCTCAAGTCTGCCCCGGTTCAAATATGGCTCATCAAACTCCTCTGACTCTGCCTCTTCCTCAACATTCCGCCACGGAACACGCCTACCTTAATCAAACTTCAAGAAACTAACTCAAAATAATCCAGCAGCAATTCAAAAATGAGAAACAACCAAAACTCATCAAAAAGGTTAAGAACTCAAATAAGGTGAGAAACAAGATTGAAACAAAGAAATTTTCTTACTGGAATCATCTACTTTTCTTTTCTTTTTTCTTCTTTTTTTTTTTGACGATTTTTTTTTCCTTTTGACGAATTTTTTTTTCTTTTGACGAATTCTTTTTTTCAATTCAGTAAGGAATAGGAAATAAAAACGAAAATAAAAGATAAACAAACTTATCTTAGAACCAAAGCTCTGATATCAAATGATATGAACTCCACCAACAACTGTGATGAAACCCGATAACAATGATGGTTTAGAACCCCAAGATCATGTAGATAAGATTGGTTGAGCCTTGACTTGTCACCCAACCAGATGACAACCAAGACTACGAAGGATAGAAACGCCACACCAAGAAAACTTGAGAATCCCTCAAGAATCAAGGTGATAAGTTTGGTTGTTTGGACGCCACAAGATAACTTGATAAGTTCAAGAGTTCTTTTAAGAACTAAGAGGAACACAAGACCTCACAATGATAATCTTCTGAAAAAAATCATAATCTGTCCATTCAAATTCGAAATGCCCCTATATATACTAGGAACAACCCTCCAAGCGTGGGTAATTTCAAAAGACATGAGAATTTGAAGGGAACCAAGGAAGCAATGCAAGGATTGGTGCAATCCACTTGGAATGAAGCTAGGAAGAGCCCAACACTCAAGATGGGCTTTAAAAAATAAGAACCAATTTTGATACACTTCATTTAAGCTGTAGAAGGCATGATTTAGAGATAGGGCCTAATGTTATTGGAGGCTTTCAACTTGATTAAATGATTTATTTTATTAGTTTAGAATAAGTGGGCTTGAGGATGCTTGGCCCTCATATATCTTATATTTTTCCCAAGGGCTTATTTGGAAAGTTACTTTTTAGGAACTAGGGTTTCAAGAAGTTACTGTAGTGCAGCAATGTAAACGCCAAATCACTGTAGCGCAACACTGTTCATGTGCCGAATCACTATAGTGCCGCACTGTTCATGCAAGGGCATTTTTGGGAAATAGGGTTTTATTTTTGCTAGGGTTTCAATTAGGGTTTTGGTTTATATACTCTTTGTAGCCTCATTTGAAGGAAAGACAATATTGAATTTATTTGTGAGTTGAGTTTACTCCTCTTGTTCCTGATTGAACTTTTAAACTTATCAAAAGCAAATCACAACCTTTGTGGCGTTCCTCCTTGTAATCTGGGTTCTTGAGACGGGTTTTTCAACGGGTCTAGATTTTAATATAATCTAGGTTCTTGCAACGAGTTCCCATCGGGTCTAGATTCTCCATTCACTGACTTGAGTTTGGCTTTCTAGAGTATGTTTTCAAATTGATTGTGGGTTCAAGGTTTCTCTTCCTGTGGGTTCATATCATTTGGTATTCAGAGCTCAATTTCCAATCAGGTCTAATTCTATCTTTTATTTCTTGCATCTTTAAATTTAATTTTAGGACTTTTTTGTTCACGGATTGCCAAAAAAAAAAAAAAGAACCAAAAAGTACGCTGCCAAAATTCTTATGGTTTTGGGTTTGTCTGAAATTTGCATCTCCTAGGGTTTCTTGCATCTCTAAGTTTGTCAATTGCTTGGAGTGCCGTTCCATTGATTCTCTTCTATTTCATTAACAATTCTTATGTGTTTGAATTCAATTGGTTGATTTTCAATTGAATATTGCTGTTTGTGATTGAATTAGAGAAAAGAAAAGAAAAGAAAGGAAAATAAAAAGAAAGGAAAAGAAAAGAAAAAAAAATTCAAAAAAAATTCAAAAAAAATTCCGACAAAAAAGAAAAGAAAAGGAAGCATTCTCATATGTTGCTACATAGTTACAACAAAGAGAAAGAAAAACATTTGTTGATTGAGCTTTATCATCAAAGGGGCTGAAAAAATCATTCTAGTGGGTATCTTGTTTTATCATTACTCTTTCTCTCATATAAATTACTTGAGTCCCGTGTTATTTTATTCATTCCTTGTTTATTGTCCTTGTTTCTTGCATCTATATTACTGGTTGGAATAATACAAAATTGTATTGTCTTAATTTAGTTCAACTAGTTCTAAAAGAACTTAAGCGAGAAAAATATTGAGGTAAAAGGCAAGAGTGTGTGAGACTATTATCGGAAAAAAGTCAATTAAGAGTGAAACACGAGTGGAGTATCATTATTCGAGAGTAAACATGTAAGGGAGTGTGTGAGGTTTTCCACTAACATTCTTTTTGTGCAACACATTATAATGTCTCATAAGAGTGACTAATCACCAAAGGGGATAACAGATAACTCATCCTTTGTATTGCAAGCCATGCAACAACAATTTGAGCGATTGAACTTGGTGTTGGTGGAAGTGAGGGATAGGATGGATCAACAAGAAGTCCTGATCAGAAATTTGCAAGGTGGGAGAGATAAGAGGCGACGTGAGCCTAGTATTGAGATTGGGTATAAGAATGAAAAGTATAGGGAGTCTCTTGTGGCTAGGCGTGCTCTCAATATACAAATTAGGATGGATGATACAGAGCAGCGGACAAAGAACATTTTTCATACTAGATGCAACATCAATAACTAGGTATGTAATATAATCATTGATGTGAAGAGTTGTATTAATTTGGCTAGCACTACTTTAGTTGAGAAATTGAGTTTACCTACCTTGAAACACCTTAGACCATACAAGTTGCAGTGGTTGAGTGATTGTGGGGAGGTTAGAGTAAATAAGCAAGTGCTAGTTTGTTTTTCCATTGGGAAATACCAAGATATGGTACTTTGTGATGTAGTGCCTATGCATACTGGACATATTTTGCTGGGGAAGTCATGGCAGTATGATAGGAAGGTGATCCATGATGAGTTAAGGAACATGTACAGTTTTGAAAATGATGGAAAAACAATCAAACTTGCTCCTTTAACTCCAACACAGGTCCATGGGGACCAACTGAAACTGAAAAGTGAGAGTGATCAAAAAAGCATGAGTGAAAGTGAGATTGAGCTACAAAGCAATAGTGAATATGAGATTGAGAAAAAAAGAAATAGTGAGGACGAAAAGGAGAGAGAAAAAAGATGAGGGTGAGGCTAAGACTTCAAGAAAAAGAGAGAATGAGTCGAAAAATAATTGTGAGGTCGAGGGTTTAAAAAAAGATGAAGAAAAAGTGAGTGATAGAAAAAAAAGAGAGTGAAAAGAAGAAAGAGAGTGAAAAAGAAAATGAGAGTGGAAAGAAAAGGGAGAGTGAAGAAAGTGAGAGAAAAATAAAGAGAAAAGAGAGTTTTTATGCTAAGGCGAGTTTTAATAGTAACGAACTTGACATATGTTTGCCTAGTGTTATTGTCTCTTTGTTGCAAGGATATGAGGTCGTGTTTCCTAGCGGTGTGTTTAGTGGATTGCCACCTATTAGGGAGATAGAGCACTACATTGATTTTGTGCCAAGTGCGACAATTCCAACCCGACCTTTCTTTGAAGAACATGAGTCCTTAACACACTTGAGTGGACAAGGTAAGTTGTTGACTAGAATGCATGCCAAGTGGAAGGACTGTGTTGAGACTTTTCCTCATATAATCTAATACACACATGGTAAGGAAAATCTTGTGGTCGATGTCTTAGCAAAAATGTATATCCTTGTCTTCATTTTAGATACAAAATTATTGATATTTGAATATGATAAGGAATTGCATGCTAATGATGATGACTTTGCTAGTGTGTATAGAGAGTGTGACAAGGCATCGTTTGGTAAGTGCTATATACTAGATTGGTATTTGTGTAGAGATGATAAACTTTGTGAGCCTACTAGTCTTATGTGTGAGATGTTATTACATGGATGTGATTTTTTAGGTCATTTTAGTATGAAAATGATTTTAAATGTGTGGCGTGACCATGGGTGGAAGTATTGTCTGCCATTCATTGAGATATTGCATAAACGTTTGTTGGAGAATCCTTTGCCATTCATTAATGTGTTACGTCAATGTTTGTGGGTGTATCATTTGCCATTCATTGACTTGTTGCATGAACGTTTTTGGAAGTATTATTTGTCATTCATTAACATCTTGCATGAACGTTTGTGCGAGTATTGCTTGCCATTCATTGAGTTCGCATATAGTTGTAATGGTCATTTTGGTGCAAGGAAGATTTTAGATGTGTTGCATGAACGTGTGTGGGAGTGTCATTTGCCATTCATTGACATGTTGCATGAACGTTTGTGGGAGAATTATTTGTCATTCATTAACGTGTTGCATGAATGTTTGTGGGAGTATTTTTTGCCATTCATTGATTTCACATATAGTTGTAATGGTCATTTTGGTGCAAGGAAGATTTTAGATGTGTTGCATGAACGTGTGTGGGAGTGTCATTTGCCATTCATTGACATGTTACATGAACATTTGTGGGAGTATTGTTCGCCATTCATTGAGATTTCATATAATTTGCGTGTTCATGCTACTAATAAGTTTTCACATTTTGAGATTGTTTATAGACTTAACCCATTTACTCCTTTAGATTTAATGCCTTTACTTGTTGATGACAGACATAGCTTGGATGGATTTTTCCACATTCTTGAACAAATTAATGATAATGCATATCATGTAGATCTTCCCGGTATGTCTCATGTTATTGCTATTTTCAATATTACTAACATTTTTCCCTTTGATCTAGGTGGAGATTCGAGGTCGAATCCTTTTGAGGAGAGGGGGAATGATGGGAATCAAGGAAGCAATGCAAGGATTAGTGCAATCCACTTGGAATGAAGCTAGGAAGAGTCCAACACTCAAGATGGGCTTAAAAGAAGAAGAACCAATTTTGATACACTTGATTCAAGCTGTGGAAGGCATGATTTAGATATAGGGCCTAATGTTATTGGAGGCTTTCAACTTGGTTAAATGATTTATTTTATTAGTTTAGAATAAGTGGGCTTGAGCATGCTTAGCCCTCATATATCTTATTTCTTATGGGATAAGGTTTTTGGGAAGGCCTTGTATTTTGGCCAAGGGCTTATTTGGAAAGTTACTTTTTAGGAACTAAGGTTTCAAGACGTTACTGTAGCGTGGCACTGTAAACGTCGAATCACTGTAGCGCAACACTGTTCATGTTCCGAATCACTGTAGCGCCGCACTGTTCATGCATGGGCATTTTTGGGAAATAGGGTTTTATTTTGACTAGGGTTTCAATTAGGGTTTTGGTTTATATACACTTTGTAGCCTCATTTGAAGGAAAGACAATATTGAATTTATTTGTGAGTTGAGTTTACTCATCTTGTTCTTGATTGAACTTTTGAACTTATCAAAGGCAAGTCACAACCTTTGTGATGTTCCTCCTTGTAATCTGGGTTCTTGAGACGGGTTTTTCAACGAGTCTAGATTTTAATATAATCTAGGTTCTTGAAACGAGTTCTCATCGGGTCTAGATTCTACATCCAACTTGAGTTTGGCTTTCTTGAGAGTGTTTTCAAATTGATTGTGGGTTCAACGGATTCTCTTCCTGTGGGTTCATATCATTTGGTATTCAGAGGTCGATTTCTAATCAGGTCTGATTCTATCTTTTATTTCTTGCATCTTTAAATTTAATTCTAGGACTTTATTGTTCTAGGCTTGCCAAAAAAAAAAAAATAGAAACAAAAAGTACGCTGCCAAAATTTTTATGCTTTTGGGTTTGGCTAAAATTTGCAACTCCTAAGGTTTCTTGCATCTCTAAGTTTGTTAATTGCTTGGAGTGCCGTTCCATTGATTCTCTTCTATTTCATTGACAATTCTTATGTGTTTGAATTCAATTGGTTGATTTTCAATTGAATATTGTTGTTGTGATTGAATTAGAGAAAAGAAATGAAAATAAAGGAAAATAAAAGAAAGGAAAAGAAAAGAAAAAGAAAAGAAAAAAAAATTCAAAAAAAATTCGGGAAAAAAAAAAGGGAAGCAGAGAAAGAAAAACATTTGTTGATTGAGCTTTATCATCAAAGGGGCTGAAAACATCTTTCTAGTGGGTATCTTGTTTTATCATTACTATTTCCCTCATATAAATTCCTTGAGTCTCGTGTCATTTTATTCATTCCTTGTTTCTTGTCCTTGTTTCTTGCATCTATATTACTGGTTGGAATAATACAAGGTTGTATTGTCATGATTTAGTTCAACTAGTTCTAAAAGAACTTGAGCGAGAAAACTATTGAGGTAAAAGGCAAGAGAGTGTGAGACTATTATCGGGAAAAAACCAATTAAGAGTGAAACACGAGTGGAGTGCCATTGTTCGAGAGTAAAAACGTAAGGGAGTGCGTGAGGTTTTCCACTAACATTCTTTTCATGCAGCACATTATGATGTCTCATAGGAGTGACTAATCACCAAAGGGGATGACAGATAACTCATCCTTTGTGTTGCAAGGCATGCAATAACAATGTGAGTGATTGAACTTGGTGTTGGGGCAAGTGAGGGATAGGATGGATCAACGAGAAGTCCTGATCAGAAATTTGCAAGGTGGGAGAGATAAGAGGTGATGTGAGCCTAATATTGAGATTGGGTATAAGAATGAAGAGTATAGGGAGTCACTTGTTGCTAGGCGTGCCACATCATACTAGATGCCACAAATTAGGCGTGCCACAAATTAGGATGGATGATACAGAGTAGAGGAGGGAGAACATTTTTCATACTAGATGCCACATCAATAACAAGGTATGTAATATGATCATTAATGTGAAGAGTTGTATTAATTTGGCTAGCACTACTTCAGTTGAGAAATTGAGTTTACCTACCTTGAAACACCTTAGACCATACAAGTTGCAGTGGTTGAGTGATTGTGGGAAGGTTAGGGTAAATAAGCAAGTGCTAGTTTGTTTTTCCATTGGGAAATACCAAGAGATGGTGCTTTGTGATGTAGTGCCTATGCATACTGGACATATTTTGCTGGGGAAGCCATGGCAGCATGACAAGAAGGTGATCCATGATGAGTTAAGGAACATGTACAATTTTGAAATGGATGGAAAAATAATCAAACTTGCTCCTTTAACTCCAACACAGGTCCATGGGAACCAACTGAAACTGAAAAGTGAGAGTGATTAAAAAAGCATGAGTGAAAGTGAGATTGAGCTACAAAGCAATAGTGAATGTGAGATTGAGAAAAAAAGAAATAGTGAGGCTGAAAAGGAGAGAGAGAAAAAAGATGAGGGTGAGGCTAAGACCTCAAGTAAAAGAGAGAATGAATTGAAAAACAATTGTGAGGTCGAGGGTTCAAAAAAAGATGAAAAAAAAATAGAGAGACAGAAAAAAGAGAGTGAAAAGAAGAAAGGGAATGAAAAAGAAAAGGAGAGTGGAAAGTAAAGGGAGAGTGAAGAAAGTGAGAGAAAAACAAAGAGAAAAAAGAGTTTTTATGCTAAGGGGAGTTTTGATAGTAACAAACTTAACATATGTTTGCCTAGTGTTATTGTCTCTTTGTTGCAGGGATATGAGGTCGTGTTTCCTAGCGGTGTGTTTAGTGGATTGCCACCTATTAGGGAAATAGAGCACTACATTGATTTTGTGCCAGGTGCAACAATTCCAACCCAATTGTTCTTTGAAGGGACAAAGTAAGAAAAATAAGTTGTTGACTAGAATGCATGTTAAGTGGGAGGACTGCAATGAGACTTTTTTTCCATGTAATCAAATACACACAAGGTAAGAAAAATTTTGTGGTTGTTGCTTTAGCAAGAAGGTATGTTCTTGTCTTCATTTTAGATGCAAAGTTATTGAGATTTGAATATTATAAGGAATTGCATTCTAATGATGATGACTTTGCTTGTGTGTATGGAGCGTGTGACAAGGCATCGTTTGGTAAGTGCTATAGACTAGATTGGTATTTGTTTAGAGATAATAAACTTTGTGAGCCTACTAGTCTTATGCGTGAGATGCTAGTGCATGGATGTGGTTTGTTGGGCCATTATGGTGTAAAATGGATTTTAAAAGTGTTGCGTGACCATGGGTGGGAGTATTGCTTGCCATTCATTGAGTTTGCATATATTTGGAGTGGTCATTTTGGTGCAAGGAAGATCTTAGATGTGTTGCATGAATGTTTGTGGGAGTATCATTTGCCATTCATTGACACGTTGCATGAACATTTGTGGGAGTATTGCATGTCATTCATTGAGTTTGCATATAATTGGAGTGGTCATTTGCCCTTATTAGAGTTTGCATATAATAGGACCATGTATACTACTATTTCTTATTCTTCTTTAGAAATTATTTATGGTTTTAATCCCTTTACTCCTTTAGCTTTAATGCTTTTGCTAGTTGATAACAGGAGTAACTTGGATGGACTTTTCCAATTTCTTGAAAAAGTTAATGAAAATTCATATAAAGTGGATCTTTCAAGTAAGTATCATATTTTTACTATTTTCAATGTTACTAACCTCTTTCCCTTTGATCCAGGTGGAGATTCGAGCTCGAATCCTTTTGAGGAAAGGGGGAATGATGGGAACCAAGGTGGGCCTAGTCTTAAAGTTTCTTTGCAAGTTCCAGATGCGCCAATTACAAGATTAATAGCCACGAAAATCAAGTAAACAATGCAAGAATTGGTGCAATCCACTTGATTATGCCCAAAGAATAATGCGGTAGTTGTAGCACAGCTTTGGTGATGGGAACTAAGGTGGGCCTAGTCTTAAAGATCCTTTGCAAGTTCCAGATGGGCCAATTACAAGATCAAGAGCCAAGAAGATCAAGGAAGCAATGCAAGGATTGGTGCAATCCACTTGAGATAAAGCTGGGAAGAGCCCAACACTCAAGATGGGCTTGAAAGAAGAAGAACCAATATTGATCCACTTGATTCAAGCTGTGGAAGACATGACTTAGAGATATGGCCTATTGTTATTGAAGGCTTTCAATTTGGTTAAAGGATTTATTTTATTAGTTTAAAATAAGTGGGCTTGAGGATAGTTGGCCCACATATGTCTTATTTCTTATGAATTAGGATTTTTGGCAAGGCTTTTTATTTTGGCCAAAGGGCTTATTTGGAAAGTTACATGTTAGAAACTAGGGTTTAAAGAGTGGTACTGTAGCAAGCACTGTAGTGCGGTACTGTAGCCTCAACACTGTTCATCCGAGGGTACTTTTGGAACTGAGTGGTTTATTTTGGCCTACGATTTCAATTAGGTTTTGGTTTAAACACTCTTTGTAGCCTCATTTGAAGAGTAGACAATATTGAATTTTCATTATGAGTTGAGTTTACTCCTCTTGTTCTTGATTGAACTTTTGAACTTATCAAAAGTAAATTACAAACTTTGTGGCATTCCTCCTTGTAATCTGGGTTCTTAAGACGGGTTCTTCAACGGGTCTAGATTCTCTATCCATTGACTTGATTTTGGCTTTCTTGGGTGTGTTTTTAAATTGATTGTGGGTTCAAAGGATTCCCTTCTTGCGGGCTCATATCATTTGGTATTCAAAGCTCGGTTTCCAATTAGGTCTGATTCTATGTTTTATTTATTGCATCTTTAATTCTTGGGTTCCTCGTTCTAGGGTTGAAAAAAAAATAGAAACAAAAAGTATGTTGCCAAAATTGTAACACCCCGTATTTTAGTGTATTTTAATAAAGGATTAGTTTTTTTTTAATTTAAAGATTGATTCTCTGGTTTTAAAATTTTGCGAGTTTTAGAATATTATTTTATAATATTTTAAGTTGTGAAAATTATTTTATTAGACTTTCTTCTTATTAATTATTGTTTCGAATTTAAATTGATCTTTAATTTAAATTGGTTTGTTTATGGGTTTTAAAATTATTATTGTTTTATTTAAAACATTGCACTGCATTTGATTAACTTTAATTAGTGTTCTGTAATTTAATTTCTTTTTACTTTAAAGAATGTTATTGTTGGAGTTTAATATTTTACTTTAACTAGTTTTAAGTTTAAACTGATTTATTTAATTTACTGTTTTAAAAATAGTTATTTTGAGGATCAGTTGTGACCCAAAAGTTGTGAGGATTGGACCTCATTTCTTTTCCCCATCTTTTCTTTTCCTCTTTTCTTTTTCCTCTTCCTTTTCTTTTCTTTTTCTTCTTTTCCTTCTTTCTTTCCGTTTGAATCCTTTCCCCCAGCTAGACCCTCTCTCTCTCCTCTCCCCACGCCGTTCGGCTCTTTAGCATCCAGCACCGCCGCCGGCCGTCCGTGGCTCACACCGCCAGCACCAGTCGACTCCCTAGCTGCCGGCGAGTCTTCCCTTTAAATCTCAGGCCAGCTAACGCCGCCATTAGCCGCCACGAGCAGTGCGAAGCCGTGAGCTTCATTTCGTCACGCCGCCGCCGTCTGGCCACCATTGGCCACCATTTCTTCACCACTTCATCACCGGCCCCTTGCCGTCCTAACCCACCCAATTCCAGCTCCGATCCGTCGCCGGAGTCACCTCCACGAGCTCTCACCTTTTTGGCCTTCCACCGCCGTTTCGGCCGCCACCGACGGCCAACCGTTGCTTCCACTAGCTTCACCACATTCCATAGGCCCTACCCTATCAATTCAAGTCTTCATTTGACTCCATTGGAATTTGGGTATACTGTGTATTTCGACCACAGTGTTTTTGCACTGCTACGTTGCTTTCTAGCCGCCTTTTGCACCTCCGTGATCCTCCTAAAATTATTATATAGCACTGTAAGTATTTCTCCAAAAGACTTTTAAGACTTTAATATATTTTTACACTAACCTATTTTATAAACTGTGATTTGGTTATCTGGTTGTACTAATAAATGTTGATTGTTGGTAATTGGTTGATTTCATAGCATTGTGCACGCATGCGTGGGTGTGTGTGTTTTGAGAAACTGTGTTTAAGGCGTTTCGGATGTTTGTGTATCACCCCTAAGCCGAGATGGGATATTATCTCGGTGGAGCTCCTCTGGACACTCGGGATCGGAATATACTGAGTGTCGTCCCCTAGGGCTGTTGTCCGAGACTTGGACGGGATGGTAGCGCTCTTGATCCGACTCCGTGACTCCTCGGGCTAGCGGGGGTCAAAGGATGCTTGGCTATGTACGTGGTGGGCGCGGAACTAGGCATCACTCGTGTATCACTTGCATGGTCGTTACCCGTGGGGTGACGATGAGAGCCAGAGTATGTGGATGGTCCCTAGGGGAGGCCATGGTGCATACGGTTAAAATTAGAATTAATGGAATTATTCCTGGATTGAGTTTTGTGCCAAATGGTGATTTTTGGCGTGTGCGGAAAAATTGTAATTTTCAAGAAATAGTGTTTTTCTCGGATTTTGGATTTGGTCATCATGTGCATGCATAGTGTTAGTTGTTTTAATATATTTATTATCTTGGAGCATTTTGGATTTTACTTACCTGCGTTACCATTTTTTGGTACTGTAGATTTTGATGCAGGTTTTGAGGAGGCTGAGCCCAAGAATGCGGCTCCGCCTTAGGAGTAGGGACATTGGCTATTTTTTGTATTTGAAGATTATCGTTCGCTTATGCTTCTTGTATTTTATTTGATTTGATGTTGATTTGTAAACAAAAATCGTATTATGTTGACATGTGGATTTTCAGTACTTTTGTATGTATTAAACTCTAGTAATTAGTTATTTGACTTAACATTTCCGCTGCGTATTGTTTATCTTACACATGTTGCATTACACATACTCAGCACATGTCGATGGGGTGCGTGACCGTGTCGTCATCATCCCAGCGTCTCGATTTTCGTGTGTGTCCGTAAATGAAAGTTGGGGGAGCCACAGGTGGTATCAGAGTAGCTCGGCTCTGAGTAAAGCCACATGTCCCATAGGTGCAATACCAGAAAGTTTTAAAACTGGGATTTGAAATGATTCAATTTAAAGTATGTTGTTCTTATTGGTTTTATTTATTTTATTGTATACTACTTTGTTTGCTTATTTATTTTATTCTGTTCGTTTATTTTAATTGTTTTATTTTATGGTCAATTATTTTATTTGTTTTAATAATTTATTGTGTACTTTTTCATTGTTTTATTCATTTTATCGTATGTTATCTTATTTATGGAATTTTATTTTATTTGTGAGATTTTGTTTTGTTTTGATTTTATGTTGTTTGAGGTATGTTACTTTAATTGTTTTAATTTATTGTATGTTATTATACTGGGTTAGTTTTATTCTATTTTATTTCATGGCATTTTGTTGTATTTTAATTTATTTTGCCATAATTTTATTTTAATCTGTTTGAGTTGAAAAGTTGGTTAAGGGCTATGCTATGACAAGAAGATGGTATGACTGTAAATATCATTGTTAGGCTTGAACATTTAGTGTAGTAGGCCTGAACTCTTAGTGATTGGTTTGTTTTAATATCGAGACTCGAAGGGAACGATATGGTCTTGGTGAACTCTATGGAGTAGAACTCAAGTTGCAGCTAAGGTGGGAATAGCTTTAGTTCGCCTAGGTTACTTGAGATCTTAAGTTCCGTAGAATTATGTGTTGAGTCTTTGGAGTAGGAGGTTGTAAGTTCAACGAACTTCAAGAATAGATTTTATGAGAAGTTTTAGCTAAGGTTTGTGGTCCTATAGTTTTTAGGAAATAGGTTTATGAGATTTAAGGAGGTAGGTTCAACAAACATTTGAGGGATTTCTTAAATTAGAAGTTTTAGGTCTTACCGACTTTGATAAGCTGTCTTTGATAAGTAGTTGGCAACATTTGGGGTTTTAGAATTTTGCAAGCTTTAGAAGGTGAGTGCTTTAGATTTAAGGTCATCGACCTTGAAGATTTCTGGGAATGAATCTTATCTTGTTTAAGGTTTTAGAATTGCAGAGTTGAAGGACTAATTTGTAATAAGATTTAAGTTTTTAATTCTACAGGCTTGATGTGTTAGTTTGATTTATTTTGGAGATTGATTAGTCGGTGACCATTAAAATGAGGTTGATCAGAGTTGAGTTATTAATATAGAAATTTTTTAATGTGAATATTTGTAACACCCCGCTCCCCAATAAAGAAATTTTAGAATTTTTTGGGGAGCTAGTGTGCTACTACTAAACTTGAACTAGAAAAAAAATTATTTTTAATAACGCGCCAGATGCAAACGATTCCATAAATAAAAAAATTTTTATTAAATACTAAAAATCCAAAAAAATAAAGTCTGCGGAAGCACTTATTTAAAACAATTATGGAAGTCTCATGTGCTTATCAAAATAATTTAATTAAATCTTAAACCATAAAGCTTAATCATAGCAAAATCCGTCTAGGCCTCTGCCTCGCCTCCCCGGGATCAAGTCCTGTTCTGCAGTCTCATCCTCATAAATGTCATCACCTGGGTGGTTTAAAAACATGAAAATAAACTAAAATGAGTCGAATACTCAATAAGCACACGTCATACAGTAAACATAATAAACATACAATTTCTTGAAAAACGTGCATACTCATGAATATATACGTAAATAACATGAACATGAACATGAGCTTATCTTTCACTTGTCATAGGCCGTTACTCACTGTTGACTCCCACGAGTTAGGGTTAGCGAATCTAAATAGATTCTGATTCCGCCCGTGGCCATGGGTTGTGAAATCCATACATAAGGAGACATACTGGGTGCACTACCAGCATGTACGACCTGGCAATGCAATATGCCCATAACATAGGTACCGTCTTCATATTATAACATATGCCATTACATATCTTATCATTCATATTTCATCATAATCATACTTGCATACTTGTCATATCATAGATTTCAAAAGAAATCACATTCATACTTGTCATATCATATCATAGATTTCAAATAAAATCGCATTCTTTCATAACATGTTGTGATGCATGACTTCTCACATAAAATCCTGATTTTTCATAAATACTTTAATGCATAAATCTTCACATAAAATCATGCATGTCTTTTCATAAATTATTTTAATGCATAATTCCTTTCATAAAATCATGAATTTTCATAAATAACTTGATGCGTAATTATTTACATAAAATCATAGATTTTCATATTTTTATCATGTCTTGGGTACGTAAAAAGGGGCACCACCCACGACCCCGATCTGTCCCCCATGCATGCACACTCTCTCTCACTCTCCCACGGCCTATCCTCCCTCACAGTGCACGGCCAGCCACCGTAGGCCACCGTGCCGATCACCACTGAGCCTCCACGGCTCCTCCAGCAGTTCCCTTAGCCCAGCCTTAGGCCCAAACCACCACTTTATGTGGTGGTTGGTTACTGCACGTGATGGATAATCACTGCGCGTGATTGACCGTCACTGCACACGGCTATAGCTGTCGTGCTATGTTCCCTTGCCAGCATCATCAAGGCCACCTTAGGCCCTTCCAAGACCACACCTAGCTATCCAAACGCCTAAACAGCCTCTGTACGCGGTGTAGCCACCCCGTACTCTCCTCCAGCTTTATCGCTGTAACGGCTAGCGAGCGACGCACGGGTTTTCCCGTCGATGGTATAAATCTCTATCCCTCGCTTTTTATATTAAATGTTAGATGCTAGCTAGTTGATTAGGTTGTGGACTGTGCTGTTAGTATTAGGTTGTGGACTGTGCTGCTTGAATTATAGGATTTGCTGTGTAGTGGCGATGTGACGTGAGGTGATGAAGTGTTGGGCGTAGTTGGGAAGTGTGCTGTGTAGTGTTGTAAAGCTGTGCTGTGAAGTGTGGTGGCAGTGTATGTGCAGTAGTAGTGGTGTAGACTAGCGCTGTGAAAGGAGTACACGTGGAGGGTACTCTGTGTAGTGAGACGAGGCACCGTATGGCTTGTGCCATAGCGGTGACGTGGCCTAGTGCTGTGTAAGGAGTACACGTGGAGTGTACTCTGTGTAGTGAGACAAGGCACCGTATGGCGTGTGTCATAGCGGTGACGTGGCATAGTGCCGTGAATGGAGTACGTGAAAAGTGTACTCTGTATGGTGGAACGATGCACAGTACGGCATGTGTGTCGTATTAGTGATATAGTGGAACGTCGTGGATGGAGTACACGAGGAGTGTACTCCATTGTAATGGAGTGACGCACCATATGGCGTGAATGCCATAGTGGGGACATAGCCTAGTCCTGTGAAGGGAGTACATGAGGACTGTACTCTATGAGGTGCAGCGATACACTGTATGGCGTGTCGCGAAAATAAAGGTGAAGTCGTAGTAATGGGCGAAGAGCTCGACGTATGGTGTCGGGAACTGTGGAACAGTGTCCCGAAGTGTGTGATATGGCTGTAGTCCAAGGCGACGGGTGTCGCCGTGTAATCGGCCTAAAGCTGGGAGTAAGTGTGAAGTGACTGGAAAGTATCGGAGTAGCGCAGCGAAAGCGTGATTGGGCAATGTCACTAAGTGACGTGGCCGATTAAGAGGTAGTGCTTGTGATGGATGAAGAGTTAAAGTAAGAGTGATGTAGAGGGAACGTGACGAGGTGTCACGTTGTGACGAGAGTACGTGAGGAACCGTACTCTTGATGAGTTGTAAGGTGACGTAACAGAATGTCAGAAGTGACGTGACAAGGTCACGATATAGCTTGGGAATGGTCTCGAGCTATATGGAGTGAGGTAAAATATTGAGGTATGTGCAGTAATAATGATACGGCCATAGCCTACGGCGATGAGCGTCGCCGAGTAGTCGGCTTATGGCCAGGAATATGTGCTAAGTGGCCAAGAAGTGTCAGAGCAGTGCAGCGGAAACGTGATTGGGCAACGTCATGAAATGACGTGGTCAATCATGAAGCTGTGTTGTGATGGGTTAGGATGTATGGACGATGACGTGACAGAGTCACAGCATAGCTTGGGATTTAGTCTCGAGCTATGTGGCGTGACGTAAAGTGTGTTTATGGACAGAGTCCCATCGTACTAAGTGTTGGGATGAACTGTCATGAGGTTCGGGTAGCACGGAGAGTCGTGCTAGCCGGATATGAGAAGGTTGGTAACGGAGTATGGCGTTCGCCATACGAGTCCGTGACCAATGTATTAAATGATGATCTTAAGAGGTAAAGGAGTAGGGTACGTGTGTTGTCTGGTTAGACGCACGTGCCGGACGGATTCACCATATGAAATGGGTAATCTGTCCTAAGCATGGTTACACGGTGCTCAAGCCTCAGAGTGGCTTGGAGCCATGTAGTGCAGATGGATGGCCATGAGAAGTAGAGTGAGCTAAGATACATGAGGATAATGATGAGAGTACTGTCTAAGAATGGGATGCGTGACTTAGTCTAAGTCATGCGTCGGAACATGGTTAATGAGAAGAAGGAGACAGAAGTCTCGGTGTCTTAATCCTAAGGTGAATCATGAGTTCATCCTAGCAAGTAAGCACTTGAGGTAGAACGTAAGGTTGAAAGAAGTAGAGACCGTAATGGGCCTCCAAGGGTTTTGTCATAATAAGGAACGTGAAAGGACACAGGATAGAAGGAGAGTGTTTTAAGTAAAGGATAGCTTTATTTCTAGTTCAGCTATTTATGCACTAGATAGAAAATAACGTAAAGGTTATGTATGCATGTAGGTTGCCATCTGACACGCACATGAATGGACTGTACGGTATGAATGGACTGCATAGTATGAAAGTAGCATGGAGTACAGGTAAGTGTTACGTTCATGCTCTTCTAGAGTTTTCTAAAGTATGAATGAAAAAGAAAGATGAACTATTTTCCCATGAAAGATGTTTTATGAAAGGACATGAAAGATGTTTTTAAAGAAAGCATGCTAAGTATTGAAAGTATACGTATGTACGGCCCCTCTATGAAACCCCCAAAAATATTAATTATATGCATGCGAATGGATGACTATACGTGTATCTATTGTACATATTTTCTAAAGAAAAGAAAAGGAAGCTTCAAGGGTGATACCTCGAGCTTCAGAACGATGCTTTAAAAGAGACGCGAAGAAAGTGTTTTAAAACATGTCCCTGAGAACTGACGTTTTAAACCATGCCATGAAAAGATGATGTTTTCCCACGTTTTTAAATGAAAGGAATGTTTTCTCATGAAAAGATGTTTTCCCACGAAAAGATGTTTTTCCCATGAAAGCATGAAATGAAAAGAAAAGAAATGAATGCCCATGCCCATGAAATGAAATGAATGAATGCCTCGGCTCTTTAGAGCCGACATGAATGAATGAATGAATGAAAAGAACGGCATGTGGCATTAATGAATGTATGAAAATACGTAACAGCCATATGGACTGAATGGACGGAAAGGGGTACCCAACGAATGAATGGGCAGATTGCAATGCCGGGCAGTAGTATCTGGTAGTCGACCCAGTGCTGCACCCTGACGGAAAGGGATTCCAACCCGTGGCCACGGGCGAATCCATTGGCCCAAAAGGCCGCTAACCCCAGCACGCGGGGCATAACAACGTGCACCGGCCTATGAATGAAAGTGAAAGAAAATTAAAGTAACTGTATGTATGAATGCATCGCATTCTTCAAGAAATGAAGCTAGTGATGGGGGAACATTTTAAAGAAAAGTAAAGCATGTTTTAAGAAAGAAAAGCCCACGTTCACTGATGTTTTTAACGAAAGCATGTATGCATATATGTATAGTATGTATGGAATGATGAATGCATGAATGAAACCATATGTTGCTATATTTTAACGGTATGAAGTAACGCTTACTGAGTATTCGACTCATTTTAGTTTTTATGTGTGCCCCTCCCCCCACAGGAAACTAAATGGGTAGTATGCCTAGGAGGGACACAGCCAAAGGGAAAGAGCATGGAAGTCTAGGCATGAAGGTTTTCAACGTAAGAAAATGTCTTTTTATTAAAAAGAATTTTATTTCCCACTCCAAAATCCTTTTATTACGAAAGCACTTTTATTTTAAAATGTAGAGTCTTGCACCCTGGGAATGATTGGAAAAGATTTTAAATAGGACGGTAATTCCCGTCGTCTATTCTCTAAAATATTTTCTAAAAAGGTCCACCCAAAGGAAGGGCGTTACAATACATGCATAATATTTTTATAAAAGACATCGTTTACCGTACATACGTGTAAGGGTATGATCATGCTACTTACCTTGCAGCGCTAATCCACTATTTTCCGCACGTAATCGATCACCTATACAATTGGCGTGTAATATCCGTAAATATTCCAATCGAACCCGTATTTAAATATTTTAACTGTAAAATGCTAAAATTATCCTATTTTAATTCTTCAATACTTAAAATTCTCCTAATCCCTAAAACACTATCATCTCCCTAAATTCATCGACAATTAATTGATATTCACTTATTCTAATTTTAACACAAATATATTTAAGAAACAAGCCTATGCCCCTTAAGAAATATAATCTTCGCTCTAATAAAAATATTATCAAGTCCAAACTAATTTAGAGTCCGAATATAGTCTAATAACATACATGCTTATCTTCATGATAATTTTAAAAACAACCCAATCTCTAAGTAAGATCCTAATATGCCCGCTTAGTCTCATTACGCTAAAAAAATATGAATATATATAAATATATATTTATATATAAATACACATGTATATATGTCCCTTTATGTCCAACCCATAAATATTTCTCATCTGTAAGTCTTAAAAAGGGCAGGGCATTTTTGTAATTTACTAACCAACCTAAAACTTATTCTACGTTGCATGCATTCGGGAATAAGGACATATGTGAGAGCAAAGGGCAGGGGGCTGACCGACAGCTAGACATGAGGCTGGGTTGCACCTTGACAGTGGCAAGAGCGGTGGCACTCCGGCGAGCTGGGCGTTGCACGCAACTGAGAAAGAGAGAAACAACGTGATGAGAGAGAGAGAGAGAGATCATGGGAGGGAAGAAACACTGCATGAGGGAGAGAGAGAGAGAGAGAGAGAGAGAGAGCCCACCGTGAAGCCCTGAGAGGCTTGCGACAGACTGGGGGTGCCGAACAACCCTTGACGGCAGTTTTAGTGGGGTCTCTACTTGGAGGAACTCTCGGTGAGGGTGGAGTGCAGTGGCTCACGTTGGGGACTACGTGCTCTGTTTTGGAGAGCTAAAACAGAGTGTTTTTGGTGTTGTTTCCGTGTGGGTGGCTGCTGGTTACTGGGAGAGAGGCGTCGGTGGTGCTGGGCAGTGGTGATGCCGATGAGTGGAGTTCACGGGTTGGCAGCAGGAGGACTCGGGTTGCACTGCTATGTGGTCTCTCGGTTTACACTCCAGAAAACTGGTTTCGGTGGTGAGGTTTGTGTGTGTTTCAACTTTGGGCGGCAGTGTTTTTATAAACCTAGCTGGTTGAGAAACATAAGGAAAACCTAGAGGTGTCAACGTGCATGCGGAAGAAACGGTTGCGATTAAGCCAAGCATGAAGACGTAGACAGCAAGGAACGTGTATGTGCTAAAGAACGTTTAAAAATAAATAAATAAATAAATCCTAGGGAAAGAGACGTGCATGTGCATGGGAGTGAGCCGTGGGAATAGCTAGTTTCATGCGGGGTGGAGAAGCCGAAAGTGAGCTGGGTTAGTTTTACACTTACAAATAAAACACTGAGAGACGTACGACTCAGAGGCTTTTGTGTTTATTTTAGAGAGTTTTCGTGGGATTTTCCTAGAGGAGAAAGAAGCGTTTGTTGATAGGATTTTTTAGTTGGTTTCGATGGTCAATCCGGAGGAAAAACTAAGAAGAGATTTGGAGATAAAATGAGACTTACGGGTGGATATAGAGAGAATAAGGTTTAAATTCAAAATTGAAATTCTTGTGGCTAAAACAAAAAAACAAAAAAAAATCCGATCATGATAATAATACTAATAATAAAATTATTAAAACTGATAACTTCAAAATATGATAAAATAATAATAATAATAATAATAGAATATTTATGGTTATAAGAAAAATACATAAAACTTATCTTACAGTCTAAACTTAGGGTCGGGTTGTTACACATATGTACACCAGGGGCTGCTTGTGATCGGGACCCAATCCTTTGTACAAATTTCTGTGGAGACCTAGAACTGCTACCTTCTCCAGTAAAACTCCTCCTCTTTTGGCCCGGAGGAGAGCCTACAGCAATACTGTTTTCTCGCTCAACCATAGTGGCCAAGTCAATTAACTCATATAGAGAGGAAATCCACTGACAAATCACAAATCTGCGTATCTCAGGATGCAGACCCTCTTGAAACCGCTCCACTTGCAACTCCTCGGTGGCAATAAGATGGGGCGTAAAACGCCCAAGCTCCAAAAAGGTACGAGAGTACTAGTCCACAGTCATATTTCCCTTAACCAGATTATTAAATTCCCAAGCTTTCTGCCTTCTCACAGCAGGAGGGAAAAATCTATCATCAAACTCTTTTTTAAAACGCTGCCAGGAGATTCCAAACTCTCTCTCCAGGAGATTCCACTTCGCTCTCTACCAATTTGCTACTTCTCCTTGCAGCAGATAACTAACTAGCATACAAAACTTGCTGAGCTTCCGTGCATCTACAAATTTCAAACGTCCTTTCAATTCCATTGATCCAACCTTCAGCTTGGAGTGGATCTTCTACTCCAAAGAACATGGGAGTCCTATGCTTAAGGAACCTCTCATAAGAGCACCCCTCTTGCACAACCAAATTTTGGTCAACTGGTGGCGGTCTGATATTTTGATGAAAAAGATCTCCCAACCTAGTCAAAGCTCTGGCAATGGCATTATCAATCTCGCCGTGAGATGATTCTCCCATGGGTTCCTTATCTTGTCTCCTTGGCCTTACCATTTTCTGTCAAAGCATAATCCTCAACCTCACTTTAGTTTCGATTAGAACACAAAATAATATAATAAAACAATTTAAAATAAATAATGTAACATAAAACAATTAAAACAAATAAAACAACACATCATACAAAAATGAAATAATTTCAAAACTACTTCAAATCAAGCTTTAAAAAAAATTCTGGTACTTCACCTAAGGGACACGTGGCTTACCTAGAGCCAAACTGCTCTGATACCACCTCTGGCGCCCCTAACTTCCATGTTCGGACACGCACGGAAATTGAGGCACCGGGATGATGACGACATGGTCACGCACTCCATCGACATGTGCTGAGTGTGTGTAATGCAACACGTGTACAAATAAACAATACACAGCAGAATGGTTAAGTCAAATAACTAAGTACCAGAGTTTAATACAATACAAAAGTACTGAAAATCCACATGTCAACATAAGGCGATTTTTGTTTACAAATCAACATCAAATAAAATACAATAAGCATCAGCGAACAATTAACTTCAAATACAAAAATAGTCAATGTCCTTACTCCTCAAGCGGAGTCGCATCCTCGGGCTCAGCCTCCTCAAAACCTGCATCAAAATCTACAATACCAAAAAGATGGTACCGCAGATAAGTAAAATCCAAAATGCTCCAAAACATAAATATATTAAAACAACTAACGTTATGCATGCACATGATGACCAAAGCACAAAACTCGAGAAAACGGCATTTCTCGAAAATCACAATTTTTCCACGCACGCCAAAAATCATCATTTGGCACAAAACTAAAATCCAGGAATAAATCCATTAATTCTAATTTTAACCGTATGCACCATGGCTCCCTAGGGACCATCCACATACTTTGGCTCCTTTCGTCACCCCACGGGTAACGACCGTGCGAGTGATACACAACGAGTGATGCCCAGTTCCGCGCCCACTGCGTACATAGCCAAGCATCCTCTGACCCTCGCCAGCACGAGGGGCCACGGAGTCAGATCAAGAGCACTACCATCCCGTCCAAGTCCCAGACAACAGCCCCAAGGAAAGACACTCAGTATATTCCACTCCTGAGTGCCCAGAGGAGCTTCACCAAGATAATACCCCATCTCGGCTTGGGGGTGATACACACGCACCCGAAAAGCCTTATCACATTAAACACAGTTTCTCAAATCACACACCCACACATGCGTGCACAATGCCATGAAATTGACCAATTACCAACAACCAACAATTATCAGTAAAATTAGATAACCAAAACACAGTTTATAAAACAGGTTAGTGCAAAAATATACTTAAGTCTTAAAAAGTCTTTTGGAGAAATACTTACAGCACTATATAATAATTTTAGGAGGATCACGGAGGTGCAAAAGGTGGCTGGAAAGCAACGTAGCAGTGTAAAAACACTGTGGCCGAAAGACACAGAAAACCCAAATTCAAACGGGGTCAAACGAAAGCTAGGGAACGGTAGGGTAGGGCCTATGAAAGGTGGTGAAGCTAGTGGAAGCAACGGTTGGCCATGGGTGGTGTATTACACACTGAAAATACTCCAGCTGCAGGTCGTTCAACTATCACAGGAGACACATGTCGTTTAGCATCAGGTCATAAGTCTGGAAAGGGTTAATGTCCATGTACATTTCATATATATTCTTATTCTTTGTTATTTTCTCATTATTTCCCTGTATATTCTTTCTGTTATTAGAATATTACCCCTTGTGGTAAAAGGCAGTTAGTTTGTTACAAATAAGTGTATATATTTAGCCCATCACTGTACAGTGCACAGATATTATTGATTCTTATCAGAGGAATATTTACAATATTCTCCATCTCCTTAGTGTGAACTGCTCTCTGGTTTCTTTTCATTTCAAAGACTAACATGGTATCAAGAGCCTCGAGAGCACCATCCATGGAAGATCCCCTTGATAGTTCAGACGAATCATCTTCTCCCTCCCACCCCTCAGTTCATTCCGGCAATTCCTCAAACATCAACCACACCGTAAACCTGACCCGTTACCTTAACCTTACAGACCCTAGCAACCCATTTCAGCTAGACACCGGTGACAACCCCGCCGTGATTTTGGTCACGGATTTACTCACCAGTGACAACTACTCCACCTGGTCCCGTGCGATGCGCAGAGCCCTTCGCGCGAAGAAAAAATTGGGCTTCATCTCTGGCTCGATCCCTAAACCGCCTAACCCAGCTAATCTTTTATTTGATTTGTGGGAACGCTGCAACGATATGGTAGTCTCGTGGTTGCAAAACTCCATCAGCCCCTCCATCAAATCTAGCGTGGCCTTTGTTGATGATGCTCGTGAGATATGGCTCGACCTGGAGGATCGATTCTCTCATCAGAACGGACCTTGAACTTATCAGCTCAAGAAGACCTTAGCCAGCATCCTTCAAGAATCTGACTCTGTAAGTGTTTATTACAGCAAGTTAAAAACCCTATGGGATGAATTGTTGATTTATGATCCCATCCCTTTTCACTCATGTGGTTCAATGAAAACACTATCTGATCGGTACCAACGAGATTGTGTCTTCCAATTTTTGATGGGGTTGAATGAAACTTACTCCCCTGTTAGGGATCAGATTATGCTTCTCGACCCCTTGCCTCCACTCACCAAAGTCTTTTCCCTCATCCAACAACAAGAACGCCACTACCAAATTGCCTCTATCTCTCCTTCACCTGACTCCATGGCTTTTGCCATCAGACAACCCTACCCCAACTCCAACAGATTTTCTCCTCAATCCAAACCCAAGAAAGACAGACCTTATTGTACCCATTGCAAAATCATTGGCCACACTCTTGAAACCTGCTTCAAAGCTGGTAATGCTGAGCCACCACTATGTTCTCATTGTAACATGTCTGGACACATGATGGAGAAATGTTATAAACTTCATGGCTATATGCCTGGCCATAAATTGTTCAATAAGTCTCAAGGTTCCTCTGCTCTTGCTGCTCAGAATGTTTCTGACCCAGAGGATGTTAGTGATGCTCGAGTAGGTCTCACTAAAGTTCAATACCAGCAACTCATGGCTTTACTTCAATCTCGGGAGCTTTCCACCGCTGTTCAGCCTTCTGCTAATCAGATTCAATCCAACTTTCCCACCACTTCAACTCCTCACATTTCTGGTATATCACTTTGTTTATCCACCAGCACACAAAACACATTATCTTCTCACCACACTTCTTGGATTATTGATACAAGTGCAACAGACCACATGGTTTGTTGCCCCTCTTTGTTCACCACTATTACAGCCACCATTTCTCACTCAGTCAGATTACCAAATGGGACAAATGTCCCTGTCACACACACTGGTTTAGTCCAGTTAACTCACTCCATTCTCCTCACTGATGTTTTATGTGTTCCATCCTTCAAATTTAATTTGATTTCTGCCAAGAAATTGGCTGCCACACTTACCTGTTGTCTAGTGTTTTTCTCTGATTTTTGTCTCATACAGGACCTTCTCTCTTGGACAACAATTGGGAAGGGTGAGGTGAGGAATGGCCTTTATTACTTGCTCAATACTGCTGTTTCTCCATCTACTCTGGTCACCACACTTCAGCCACCCATCAAGAACTCCATCATAGCTTCTGTTACTAATTCCAATATTGTTTCTGACCTATGGCATTGTCGCCTAGGTCACCTTTCATTTCCAGTTTTGCATCTGATTACAGATCCTATTGTAAGGGACCATATTTCTACCATTAATACAAAACCATGTTATGTTTTTCCATTGGCAAAATTTCATAGACTTTCATTCCCTCATAGCACACATAAAACAACAAAACCTTTTGAAATAGTGCACTGTGACCTCTGGGGACCAAGTTCTATCCCTGCCTATGATGGTTCTCTTTATTTCCTCACCATAGTCGATGACTTCACTCGAAGTACATGGCTCTATCTTCTTCACAATAAAGCAGAAACCAGAAAAAGCATTGAATCATTTGCCAACCTGATTGAAACTCAATTTGATCTAAAGATAAAAATTCTAAAAAGTGATAATGGAAGAGAATTCCAAATGCATGAGTTTTTCAATACAAAAGGCATTATTCACCATACTAGTTGTGTTGCCACACCCCAACAAAATGGGGTTGTGGAAATAAAGCACCAACACATACTAAATGTAGCTCGGGCCTTAAAATTTCAAGCCAACATTCCTCTTGAATTTTGGAATGATTGTGTCTTGACAACCACATATCTCATCAATAGGACTCCTAGCACCTTACTTAACAATAAAACTCCTTTTGAACTTTTATTTAATTCTCCACCTTCTTACTCTCACTTGAGAGTTTTCGGTTCCCTTTGTTTTGCTTCCACCCTACATCAAGGAAGGAAAAAGTTTGATCCTAGAAGTCGCATGTGCATCTTTCTTGGGTATCCTTTTGGCACTAAAGGCTACAAACTTCTTGACCTTGAGTCAAGAACAACCTTCATCTCTCAGGATGTGCTATTCCATGAGTCCATTTTTCCCTTCCACACCATCAATAATCCCTCACCCATTACTTCCCCTAATCCTTCATTTGTTTTTACACGACCTCTAGCCGATACACTTGACTTTCCCATTTCTTCTTCACATTTTCCATCTGTTACACCCACCCATACAGCCACGCCTTCACCACCATTTGTCCCGTCCACCTCCCCCATACATGAATCATCTTCCTCCACATCTCCACCTCTCATTCCCCAACCTAATCCTCCTCTACGCAGGTCCACCAGAGCAAGAAGAGCTCCACAGTATTTGCAAGAATTTCACTGCGGCCAGACCTCACTTTCAGCTCCTTCTCAGTTGATCTCCAGTCCTATACCTGGTAATCCTTGTTCTCTTGCTAATTTTTTATCTTACCAGAAATTTTCCCCTTCCTTTACTGCTTTTTCAACTTCCATTTCCACCATTTCTGATCCCACTACTTATAAACAAGCTGTGAAACACCCTGGTTGGTATCAAGCCATGGAAGCTAAATTGTTAGCTTTAGAACAAAACCATACCTGGGTCATCACTGACTTACCTCTTGGAAAAGAGGCTATTGATTGCAAATATGTCTATAAGACCAAGTTCCATGCTGATGGGTCTGTCGAAAGGCTCAAAGCAAGGCTTGTAGCCAAGGGGTTTACACAACAAGAAGGAATAGATTATACCGAGACTTTTGCCCCCGTAGCCAAACTTGTCACTGTGAGGGTTTTACTATCCATTGCTGCTATTCATGGCTGGTCCCTCCTCCAATTTGATGTTAATAACGCATTTCTCCATGGAGATTTAGATGAGGAGATTTATATGCGTAAACCACCCAATTACAACAAAGAGGGACCCAACCAAGTATGTAAACTTCTCAAAAGTCTCTATGGCCTTAAACAAGCCTCACGGCAATGGTATTCTAAATTCTCCTCATCACTTATTGCTTTTGGCTTTCACCAATCTAGAGCTGATTATAGTTTATTTACTAAACTAGATGGCACTTCTTTCACTGCTCTTCTAGTTTATGTAGATGATATAATTGTTGCTGGAAATTGTCCATCCTCTATTGCATCTCTTAAATGTTTTCTTAACACCCACTTTAAGATTAAAGATCTTGGTTGTTTGCGCAACTTCTTTGGCTCAGAAGTTGCAAGATCTTCCAAAGGGATTCATTTGTGCCAAAGAAAGTATGCTTTGGACATCTTGGCGGACTCCGGTACACTTGGCAGCAAACCCCTTCAGCTCCCTCTTAAGCAGAATTTCAAACTTAGCAAGCATACTGGAGTTCCCCTATCGGACCCAAGCACTTATAGACAACTTATAGGTCGTTTGTTATGTCTCACAATTACTAGGCCTGATATATGCTATGCTGTCCAGCTCCTTAGTCAGTTTATGGATCATCCAACCACTTCACACTTTGCCACAGCTCATAAGGTCCTCCGTTACATTAAAGCTGCCCCTGGTCAAGGCATATTACTTTCATCTTCTTCTCAGCTTCAGATCACAGCATATTGTGACTCCGATTGGGCATCGTGTCCCGACACGCGTAGAAGTGTTACCGGCTATTGTGTTTTCCTTGGGGACTCCCTGGTTTCTTGGAAATCCAAGAAACAATCTGTTGTTTCTTGTTCCTCAGCTGAAGCTGAGTATCGTTCTATGGCCTCTACATGCTCTGAAATTACTTGGCTCCGCTATCTACTCATTGATCTTCAAGTTCCCCATCCACAGGTTGCATCACTTCATTGTGACAACCAAGCAGCTCTTCATATAGCTGCCAATCCTGTTTTTCACAAAATAACGAAGCATATTGAATTGGATTATCAACTAATCCGAGACAAGATTCAAGAGGGAAGTATCACCACTGCTCACATTGCCTCAAATAGCCAGGTAGCTGATATTTTTACCAAAACTTTGCCCTCATATCTTCTACGGCAACACTTATCCAAGATGGGAATAATGAATCTCTATTCTCCATCTTGTGGGGGGCTATTACACACTGAAAATACTCCAGCTGCAGGTCGTTCAACTATCACAAGAGACACATGTCGTTTAGCATCAGGTCATAAGTCTGGAAAGGGTTAATGTCCATGTACATTTCATATATATTCTTATTCTTTGTTATTTTCTCATTATTTCCCTGTATATTCTTTCTATTATTAGAATATTACCACTTGTGGTAGAAGATAGTTAGTTTGTTACAAATAAGTGTATATATTTAGCCCATCACTGTACAGTGCACAGATATTATTGATTCTTATCAGAGGAATATTTACAATATTCTCCATCTCCTTCGTGTGAACTGCTCTCTGGTTTCTTTTCATTTCAAACACTAACATGGTGTGACGCCATGATAGAGAGAGAGAGAGAGAGGACTGCCTAGCCGAGAATAACAGGAGGAGAGGAGATCACTGTGAGGCAGTCAAGGCTGAGGTTGCGTCCGGCGAACCTAGGGTGACAGAACGTCTTCACCGGCGGTTTCTATGATGCTAGAGAGGTGCTCCGATGTCCTTACGGTGGCTAGCGAAACCACTTGGACTGGCTCCATCGAGGTGCTCGTCTACAGGTGCAAGAGGCCGCAGCGTGGTTGAGCTGGGTTCTTGAGCAATGGTGGTCCATGAGCTAGCATTGGCGTGATCTGAAAGTGGTGGTGGCGATTGCTATGGCCGTGGAGAGGTGGTCTACCGCGGTGGCTGCTGGTTGCTGGGCGGGAGGCTATGGTGGCTGCTGGAGAACAAGGCTCACGGTTGGCCGCTTTCCATTGCATGGAGATGCTCTATTTTTCTGGTATAAAACAGAGGCTACGTCGATATCCCTGGGGCTGATTTGGTGATTCCTGGTGGTTGGCTGCTGCGGTTTCATGTTGGCTGGGTAGTGGGCTGGTTTCGGTTGCTTTTTACTGGACGTGGCCTGGAGGCTGTGCATGAAGTGGAGGGCAGCATGCGGCTTGGAGTCTTGGTGAGCGTACTATATATAGGTGATTGAGAACCCAAAATAAACCCTAGATAAGAAAAAAAGACGTGCATGTGGTGGGAAAGGAAGTGTATTGGAGCCGTGCATGTAGTGAAAAACCACGGACGTGAATCATGTAGAAGTGGAGTGTGATACAAGATCTCATGGTTTTTGGGCTTTTTGGCCCACTAAAAAAATAATTTAGGCCAAGTTATAGAATTATAGGACCGAGTCGTTACATGAATTGAGAATCTTCATAATATTTCCTTCAAATTTGACTTGAATCATTAGTTTTTCCTTGGGGGTGCCTGATTGCTTGTTTTTAGGTTATGAGTGTTGTTCAAGTCATTTGACATGTGGATAGGGGCTTTGACATGGGTCAGATTCTCTCATACACTTAGGGTGATGTGTCTAGGTTATTTTGAGAAGATGGGGTGTTGGCAACGTGTGGGAGGTAGACAAATTATGTTTTGCTTTCAAGGGACAAAATCTGCCCAAATAGGTATCTTAGGTGGTTTTGGTCTTTGCTTCTTGACTCTTTGACTTCTTTGACTAAGTGGGGCCAAATCTGATTTGGGGTTTAGGACATTTCCTATTCTAGTGATATGCCATAAGGGCGTGTCTTGTGTTCTATGATTTTTTTTGTCTTTTTACTACTAGCCACAAATTCCTATGTGATCAGGTGCTATTCTATGTTGGTGGCACATCTTCTTAGTCTAATTTGGATAAAGTAATAAAGAGATGGAGTTTGGTTAAGTTTGGACATGTGTTACCCAAAATGGATATGTGATATCTAATATGGCCTTATGCGTGTGAGTCATGTATTTGTCATGTGATTTTGTATTGGCTCTTAGATACTAGGTAGTTTAGGTGTTGTTCTATGAAAGACACATTTAATTATGCTATTATGACTAATACAATGTGAGTGTGAGGTTTGACCATACATGGCATGAGGATAAGTCATGTTTCGGTTTGTCCTTGGTTTAATCCCATCTAATTCCAAATAAATGAGGAGCTTAAGGATTACACAACCTAAGTGGGGTGCCTTGATGGAATTGACTTCTATGACCGACCAAGTGAGGGTAAAATTGAAAGTTTTTTTAAATAAAGAAGTCTAATGGAATCTTCCTTCTAGGCGCCTTCTAGGAAGCTTCCTACGGTGGCATTTTTGTAATTTCCTCTAACCTGATGTTTTCAATTGTAAATTCCTTTAGTCCTAGATTTTGGATGGCAGGTTTTACTAGAAATGGATTTTGGGCCTTAGTGAGTATTCAGCCCATGTAGTTGGCCTTGGTTGTAGACTAAGTTTGGACCTTGGGCCGATTGTCTTTGGTCTATTTTATGGGTTCTCTTCATGGACTTTGGGTTCATGGAGCTAGAACTAATCTACTAGGGCTTCTATGGGTTTGATTATGCTAATCACTTACATTGGGCTATTTGTCTTATCAAATCCTGGGCTCTATTATTATGACTGGATTGTTACATGAGGAGTATTAGAGCTTGTCTCCATGATGAAGACTATATTGGGATCTTCACTTCGAAGCAAATCTCGAAGGATACAAACTCCTCAAGGGTTTCCAAGCCCTTGAGAGTTCCAACTCATAATCTTCATGGCGCCCTGAGCATCAGCCCCTACTGACAAAACAGGAATCTCCACCATAGCATAATCATCTATAGACTTCAACTTCTTCAACTCGCCCGTGTGAATAGATCTTTCAAAGGCTTCTCCAGATGGTGGTGTTTGGATGGAATTACCGACGACCTGATTAAATGCAGCACTTTGGGGATGGTTCTATATTTCATAACACCTTAACATGTCAGGGCGCTAAGCCCAATAGGCTTTTCAGTGGAAGGGCGACAGTTACCCAATGGTTGTACCCTACAGCTCTGTAGCAATAACCGTTTGTGAGTGAGGGTACAAAGTAGTAACCACTATTGGTGATTTTGCTAGCAACAAATGCCGACAGCAATCCAGATCCAAGTCAGCGACTGAAGAAGACACCTCATGCAAATTATTCTTAGTGTCTACACTGGATCGATTTCTCAATAGTGCACCCCCAACCCATAGCCACGAACCATAAGGAAAGCCATTAGTGTCGGACTGTTCTTTGTTTTGAATCCACAATAAACAATCCCGATCTCCATGTCCAAGGAGGCCAAAACAATAATAGAATTGGCGTAAACGCTCATATTTGAAATGAACTCAAACATAATCTAAACACCTAGAGCGACACGTTTACCACGAGGCAATGGCTAACTTATATCCAAAGAAATACGAACCAAAATAAACTCACCCCAATTGATGGGAATCAAGGTGGGCCTAGTATCAAAGATCATTTGCAAGTTTCAGATTGGCCAATTACAAGATCAAAAGCCAAGAAGATCAAGGAAGCAATGCAAAGATTGGTGCAATCTACTTGGGATGAAGCTAGCAAGAGCCCAACACCTAAGATGGACTTGAAAGAAGGAGAAGCAGTTTTGATCCACTTGATACAAGTTGTGGAAGACATGACTTAAGAGTTATTATTTGGGCCTATTGTTATTGAAGGCTTTTAATTTGTTAAAGGATTTATTTTATTAGCTTAGAATAAATGGGCTTGAGGATGCTTGGCCCACATATGTCTTATTTCTTATGAACTATGGTTTTTGGGAAGGCCTTGTATTTTGGCCAAGAGCTTATTTGAAAAGTTACTTTTTAGGAACTAGGGTTTAAAGAAATACTATAGCCACGGCACTATTTATCTAAGGGTATTTTTGGAAGAAATGGCTTTATTTTTGCTAGGATTTTAATTAGGTTTTAGTTTAAATACTCTTTGTAGCCTCATGTTAAGAAATTTATGAAATTTGATGAATTTATTCATTGTGAATTGAATTTATCTCCTCTTGTTCTTGAATGAACTTTTGAACTTATCAAAGGTAAATCACAACATTTGTGGCGTTCCTCTTTGGAATCTGGGCTCTTGAGACAAGTTCTTCAACGGATCTAGATTTTAATATAATCTAGGTTCTTGAAACGAGTTCTCAACGGATCTAAATTCTCCATCCATTGATTTGATTTTGACTTTCTTGGATGAGTTTTCAAAATTGATTGTGGGTTCAAGAGATTCTATTCCTGCAGGTTCATATCACCAATCTGGCTGGGACTCATGCAAATCAACATCTTCAACATGACCCAATGTCTCAACAATTTCCCGCACGGCGCTAGCGTTCATTCCATCCATAGAAGATCATAAATCGGAACCTAGAAACAGGCAAAAGACATTGGAACCTTGGAAATTTGCAGCGAGCCATCATATTTCGACAGAATCACCAAACTATTACCAAACATCCAAGGACCATTATTTGTAATACGCTTTTTTCCTCGTTTTGCAAAAGCCGCTAGAAGGAAAAAAAAAAAAAAAGAAGAAGAAGAAGAAGAAGAAGTCTCCCATGCCATAAATCCAAAAACCAGTTGTTGGGCGCCATAAATTTTGCATCATCGTCTTAAAAGCCTCCTTTGTTGTAAAACTTCACAGTTAGAAGTTTGAAAAGAAAACGCTGGTCCGTAGCAAAGGTCATATCGGAATCCAATTGATCAGAGAGACATACAGCCGCCTTCTCGGAAATATCCTCAACCATTTTGTGATTAAGGAGAATCGCAGAACATAAGCAACTGACGAGAATAAAATGGAGTAGTCAGATATTGTACGTATATAAGCAAATCTCAAAGCGAGGACAACAGACGCTCATGAAGAGAGAAAAAGAACCAGGTAGTGGAGGAATTCTTGGCTGTAGCCGTTCGTAGTACAAACTTCTAATGTTTTGCCATATGTTAAATCAAAATAAAAGACCAATATTTTTGGGAGAATGGATAAAAGAAGGATAGGAAATGGAAAGTCTACTGAAATTCCCCATCCCAGATAAAATAAAAACGAAACAGAGGAAGAAAGTGATCAGAAAAATAGAATCAAGGGGACAAGAATATGAGAAGAAATGACCTATAAAAAAAATAACAAAAATGAATGATTAAAGTCTAATTATTTACTTTTTAATAATCAGTACACAAAGGTACCATAGTAATGTAGTTTACTCGCTTTCTTCCAAAAATTCTTTTAAAGAGAGATTATATTCATAAGAATAAATATAGATAGAAGCCACTGTTTGAAGAAGCCATTTTACACACATGATATGGTATTATTTAGACCATACACAGAGAAAGATGAAAAAAAAGAAAAGAGATCTAACGGCAGCCACGTAGTGAGTGCAACGAGTGCACCGCTACAGTGGCTTCTATGTAGAATTACTCTATTCATAAATCTTTTAATCATCATCTCCAAAAATATACCAAAATTTTATTCATAAATTGCCATTTTCAAATGCAGCCAATGAAAGAATTATTACTAGCAGACTTACCTTATTTTTCATTTTCAAACATTAAACAAGACGAGAGATATTTTACTGTAAAGCAAATATATCGAATCAAATTGAAGCCAGAAATTCTTGTATACTGCATTATATGCAAAAAATCACATGATATGGGCAAACATACGCAACCTGCAAGGCATCGGACCCTACAAACTGAGCATCTCTTTAGGCAAGGAAATTATGTCTACGGCATTGTCAATCGGCTCTCAAGACAACAGTTTTAACTTTGAGAATCTCTTTAGGCAAGATTCCACTTGAAGGGGAGATAAAACTGAGGGGGTAAAACTAGAAGATGATGTAATTATATAACCAGCAGATCTGTTTCAACCAAACTGTGAGTGGTTGTTTCTCCTTTCTTGGCCTGCACAGCCGGCAGTGAAAAATAACCGAAACATTTTGTGCTCCAAGAGACTGACAAGTGACAACAATAAAATCCAAGCAACAGACCAACTAGATATCAACCAGACTATCTGGAACATAATCAACAGGCTGACTTTCGGTGTCCTCCAGCTCTGATTGAACGGCTGTTTGCTTAGCTTTCTTGTATCTGCTCGAACTTCTGAGGATTGTATCTAAGGTCAAACTCTTGGCCCTGGAAGAGCTTCTGATAGATTAATTACATGCATAAGAGAGAAAGAATATGATTATTGTTTTACAACCAGAAAGAAAAAATCAGCATACATATTCAAGAGTATGTAACCTTGAAGTGACAGATTTTTAAGACAAATTAGCTTCTAGTAGCATCACACAGAGATGCACAAATACTTTTTCAGTATGATACAGACGCCAGTTTCATATCTATATATATATATATATATATAATATTACACAGACAAACGTGCATGCACAAATATATTCTTCCTGACACTTACCTTGCTTTTCTGATGCTTCTTCCACCACTGTTCTTTCTTTTTGAGTCATAAGATCCTGAAACAATTTTGATTCAAATGGAAAAATTAGCTGCTTTAAGTTCAGAGTAAATTTTGCAAACTATACGTAGCAGAGAATAACAAGTTATCCACTCAAATCTCTTGAATGCCAATGTCTTGAACTTCCTATAATAGCTTCAGTGTACAATATGCCCAGCCCTCAGTACATACAATTTGAAGAAATATGGTAAGAGCAAAAGGAATAATAAAGTTACTGCAATGCACTGACTTGCGGACAAAAGTTGGCATCAATTGTTCATATTCTGGCATCTAAAGAAACATTTTACATCAAGCACAATGTCAAGGAAGTTCCAAATCCAGTTTATATACAAATAACTTATCAAAAAAATGATTGTGTTCAGCTTGTAACCTTTAAAAGCCTTAAAATAGATCCAAAACTCATCATGAGAAGTAAATGAAACAACAGGCAATCTATTTACTGAACTAAGGTATTGAAGACACAGATGCAGCTTCATTCATAGACGTTAAAAGGACCATTTGGAAGTCAAAAGAGAAGTACTGGCCTAAACAGTGTTACTTCACTTTCTCATATTCTAAAATTCAAGTGACTTGCCATGAGATAATTAAAGCCACAACAAATACATTCTAAAAGACTAAGCTTTGGAAAATAAAAGAAATAGCAATGAATTTGCAGGATAGGAAGTGGCCTTCTTGATCTATTAGACTCATTAGATAAGCTATGGTTGCAACAGTTTGACAAACTCGGTAATTAAGAGTGTTGAGAAGTATGAAGAACAGAAAAGGTCAAATCATACTTAAAGAAATTCAAAAGCACATATGCTATGTATATGATATATAACCTCATAGTAAAATACTAATGTTAAGCACTAGAAAATCCTGATAGAATTTGAATTACCATGCTGCGGGGAGTTCAGGTTTGCATTGCTTTCTCCATCAGAATAGTCAGATGAAAATGAATTAGCTGATGGAGTTCTGGTGCTGGAATCCGAATTTTTGACTCCAACATCATCTTCAGAACTCCCACTAGTATAATCGTTGAAAATTGTTCCTGATTTGGCTAACAAGCTCTTGTCATGTTCTGATCTATTTACAACTTCCCCGGCATTGTTAAGAGAAGCTTTTCTAGCAGCCTGGCCCACACCTGATTGACTCTTGTTACCTAATTTGTTTTGATCAACTGTCTTCTTAGAATTCCCCAAGTTAGACTTTGATACAGCAAAAGCTTCACTTTTCTTCTCTGAATTAATGCTGGTCAGCTCAGCATCAGCAATACTGAGCCTTCTTGCATCTTCGGGAAGTGAAGTGAGCTTATCAGACTTACCGATTGGTGGAGCTATTGTCCCACTTCTCATAGAAACTTTTAGAAGCTTATTTTCAGGTTGAAGCATGTGCTCTGCTCTTTCATCCTTTGACAGTGATCCTTGCAGTTGGATGGTGGTGCTAGATTTGCCAGCTTCTGATTTACCTCCATTCCCTTCCTTCTTGTTTGTCATTTTAGTTGACGCTCCCAACTCACTTTGATTATTAGTTGAAGGTATTGGATCCTTATGACCATCATCTCGAACTGGAAGGCTCTTTGTAGCAGAATTTTGTTTCTTCTTAGATTTCTTTCTCATTTTTTCATTACCATTCTCTGCATCTGCCTGAGTTTCGCTGTTATGCAGCGAGGACTCCACCCCATCTACATTGACATCACTGGTTTCCTGACCAGCACCAAAAAGGGAAGTACTTAATTTTTTTGCTTTTGATGCCTTTCCCTTTGTTCGAGAAAAATTGCCTTCTTTTTTAGCATTCACGCTGGAATGGTCACCAATTACAGTTTCACAACAGTGTGATGAAAATATGTCATGTTCAGAACTTTTGACGTGCTCTACACCTGATTTAATCGGTTTTCCTCCAACTGAATCCTCACTTCTGGAAATTTTAAAAATCTCTTTCTTTCCAAGGTGAAGCATGTGCTTGGCACATTCATCCTTTGATACTGATCCTTGTAGTTGCATGGTGATGGTGTTGCTGGCAAGCAATTTTTCTTCACTTCCTTGATTCTCATTTCTCATTTTAGATGAAGATTCTGCCTTCCTTTGATTATCAGCTAAAGGCGTTGAACTGTGATGACCAGCGTCTTGAGCAGCAGAATTCTTTTTCTTCTTAAATTTCATTTTCATTTTCTCATCCACATTCTCTGCATTTGCTTGAGTTTTGCCAATTTTCTGGAAGGAATCTACCTCATCGTCACGGGCATTACAGGTTTCCCTTCCTGTAGAAAAAAGAGAAGCCTTCACAGTTTTTTTTTTTGATAATTTCTTTCTCATTTTGTCATCCGTACTCTCTGAATTTGCTTGGGCTTTGCTGATATGCTGCAAGGACTCCACCTCATCTCCATTGACCTCACCAGTTTCCCAACCAGCACCCAGAACACGAGTACTAACTGTTTCTGTTTTTGATACTTCTTTCCCCTTTACTGGAGAAAAATCCCTTTCTTCTTGCTTATCTTTGCAACTGTAATCATCACCATTTATAGTTTTATGGGGCTCAGTTGAAGATATGTCATGTTCAGAACATTTAGCATGCTCAAGACGAGATTTCATTAGTGTCCCTTCACCTGAATCCTCAATTCTCCTCTTCTTCCTTCCTTTCTTAACTGATTTCCTATCCTTCAGGATTCCAGTCCCATTTAAAGACTCAGAAGTGGCAGTCACTTCTTTAGCATTCATGTCTGTTTCATTCTGACTGGGTGGTTTGAACTTTTCTGACAGTATTCCTTTTGAGACTCTATTATGTGATGATTCTCTGTCCACATAAACTCTATCAGTCAAACCAGTTTCACAATCATCCTCATCATTAGGGACACTATTCTCGGGCCTGGAAAGCTCAATGTCCTTTCGGAGACTACTAGGCTCTTTGAATCCTTTCAACTCAAAAATAAAACTATCCATTGAATTTTTCATTTTTCCAACTCCAACTGGTGTTCCTTCATCAGATGCATCGTCATTGCTATTGACATTCCCAGCACTAGTGTCACATGTGTTGATATCTACAAACAAACAATAACATTACAATCAGCAGGCTATGATTCCAGGACATCAACATAACTGCAATGCATCAACGAAGTGCAGGTGGTAAATATACAGATAAATTTTACACCCACAAACAAATAAATTTATAATGGTGGTTTGCATTTTGAAAATTATAATTTAAAAAAAAATATATGAAAATAATATCAATGCGAGAGATTCTTGCTAAAACTGATAGCATCCTTTGCAGTAATGCACAATTTTTGAGGCTCATGAACATATATTTCTTTTATAATGCAAAGTATTTTTAAGCATGCCAAGATTTCATAATTGTCCTGTAAATCAACAGGATGCATTCTTTAAAATTAAGATACAATTTGATGAAAGCTGGACTAAATTAAATCATACTCAATGCAACAGGCGCAAGTCACCTGGCACTTTATCATGTTCCCCAATTTCAGGGAAGGGATCACACTGCTTTTCCTTCGGAGAGAGCCCACAGTGTTCAGAAATCATTGCAACCTGAACAATGTCTCCATCTAAATGCGGTTCATTACTTGAATCCTCCAGATTAATTCCCACAGCAATCCTAGAACTTTCTTCCCCGACTTTCTTACAAGATGGAACAGCAGCATCTACTTGGGTAGAGGGATTTGAAGATTTCTTTTTCCTTTTCTTTTTCCCACTGCCTGAGTCAGTTCCTCCTACCAAATGTACATTCTTGAAAGGTTCAGACGCTAAACGTTCAAGGGTGGCATTTGCCTTCTTTTTGTGCACTAATGAAGGGGATAATCTATTAATTTCTTCCACTTTATGGACTGGATCAACCTGCTTTTCCATTATAGAGATTCCACAAAGTTCAGAAGTTGCAGCCTCTTGGACACCTTGTCTAGGAACTGATGTTGCACCAGGTTCTTCACCTAAAACCTTGTGTTTAATTACCACAGCAGCACTAAAATTTTCTCCAGCATCTTTCCCAGCAGAAGGAACTTCAGCCAGCATTTGATTAATAGAATTTGAAGATTTCTTTTGCCTTTTCTTACTCTTCGCACTTCTTGAACCAGTTTCCGACAAACGGACATCCTCAACAGGTTCAGTAAATATAGTGTTTAAGGTGGCATTGGTCTTCAGTTTGTCCCCCATGGAGGAGTGCTGAGATGTACCCACTGCCTTGGAGTTTTTTTTATTAGAATTGCAAGTCAAAGCTGTCTTTCCTTTCAACGAGTCTTCATCTTCATCTTTCTTTCCAATCTTACGCTTTCTCTTTCCATGAAGTCTCACTTGTGAAGCTTCCTCCAAAGACTTCTTGCATTTCAAATCAACATTATTATTGAAATTTCCAGTTATGCAATCTCCATGTTTTTCTGTAACTTCAGTCTCCTTGCTCACATAGTCAGTCTTCTTTATTTTAGAAACCAACCTCCTACTTGTATTAGAAGACGAACTCCTGCAAGGTTCATCAGCAATGTCTTTTATTCCCATCCTCATATCACATGAAACTTCTCTACCTGCATCAATTAAAGACTTTTCTGGAATTATAATATCCTGCTGTGATGTATCTTTGTCAAGTCCAGTAAATGAAGCATCCTTTTCTTTTAAAACTCCTCTGCTAGATTCACTGGAACCATACCAGCCAGCAATAGGAACATTCTCTTTTGCATTATGGTTGCTCTCAACTAGCAGCAGTGGTGAATCATCATAATTGGATTGCCTTTTCAGTGGACGGTCATGAGGAAGATCAATCCTATCAAAAGAAGTACCATTCTTGATGCCAAAACAGCGTAATAGATTGTTTTCAATGGCAGGAACAAGGGAATGTTGATTTTCACCATGCTCCGCTGAACGGGACGCATCAACACCAAGAAACCAATTATTCTTGACCCCATCAAAAGCACTTTTTACAAACATGGAATCTGGTAAGTGATAAAAGTATCCTTTGCGCTTAACCTGCCAAGTTTATTATACTTTGTTAACGGGAATGACATAGATATGTATTCAACAAGCAAGACATTCAACAGTCTTGTTCTGAATGTAAAAGAGTATACCTTTAAAGCATGAATTTGTATCAGCCCAATGTTAGGGAAGCACAGTGGGTGTTCATATATAATTTTCTCTGCACTTGTCAAAATAAATAGATCATTAGAAGTAGAAAGTAACAAACCATTTACTTCTTACTTAGACTAGTAGACACATTTTAAGCACTGGATCAATTGGAAGTTTTGATCATTCTTTAGAATTAACTCTCAGCTTGTTCATAAATACAAACAAACTGCTAAAATAGAATGAACTATCAACTAAATCATAAATACAAACAAACTGTTAAAATAATACGGAAACAAGAAAAAAGCATAACATAACACAAATCTTTGCCTCATTGACAGTTATCTTCCAAAATCCTCAACTATCAACTAGTCCATCCATTTGGGTGGGATTGGCATTTTTGAAATGCACCTGAAGAAAGATGACAGGCATTCAATGCCTCATTGACAGTCAGCCTCCAAAATCCTAGACTATCAAATAGTTCATCCTTTTGGGTGAGATTGGCGATTTTTGTATTTTTTTGTCTTTTTCATAAGATAGAATTTTATTCAACGAATGTAGTAGGCAAAACCATGCATACAGGAAGTATACAAAAGAAAACACCTAATTACATTCTATAAAGAGGAAAATGAAAACAGAAAATCATGAACTGAAGCTCCATTAAACACTATTGCAGAAAACCATTGAAATAAGAAAATACATAGAATTTCCTGATTCCTCCATAGTGCACACTCATTATTAAAGCATCACTCGTTCCTTTTCCACCAAATACACCACATGAGACACAAAGGAACCATCTTCCTCACAGCAGCCACTTGTGGAGAACTTTGAAGCCCCATCCAGCACACAAGTAAATCCACTACTTTCATAGGCACCACCCAAACCAGCCCAACTCTACTGAAAACACCATCCCACAATGCCTTTGCCACCTCACAGTGCAGAAGTAAATGATCCACAGATTTGCTATGCTTCTTACACATGAGACACCACTCCATAACAATAAAACCATGCTTTCTCAAATTATCGATCGTCAAAATGTTTCCAAGTGATGCTGTCCATATGAAAAAAGCGACTTTGGAAGGCACATGAGACCTCCAAATAGCTTCCAAGGAAAGGGGGAACAATGCCATGTAGTACAACCGTACCGAGAACTTTTTACTACCTGTATGCTTCCATATCATTATGTCCCTCTCACTACCCCCAAACCCCAGGGAATATAAGAAGCTGAAAAAATCAGAAACCTCATCAAGCTCCCAGTCCTATGCACCTCTAGTAAAACCAACATCCCACTGCAAGATTCTATTAGAACGGACTAACAAATCAGAAACGGAAGCATTCCGATGGGCTGCCATATAATAAATGGTCGGAAACACACTAAAAAGAGCCTGAACACCACACCAAACAGCAAACCAAAAACGGATCCTTGAACCCTCACCAACAGCAAAGTTAATATGTTTAACAAAATTCTCCTATCCCTTTCTAATAAATTTCCCAAGACTCACACCATAAGCCCCCTTAGCCTCCTTAGAACACCATCCCCCCAATCACTCCCATATTTCCGATCTATAACCTCCCTCCACAACGACTCCCCTTCCAATTGATTCCTCCACAACCATTTCCCCAACAAGGTCTTGTTGAAGTTACTCAAATTACGAACCCCCAAACCACCATTTGAAATAGAGAACAAAATCTATTCCAACTAACAAGGTGGATTTTAGTCTCCTCTCCCATTCCACCCCACAAAAATGTACAAAATAATTTTTCAATCCGGTTTCCCACCCCTGCAAGCAAAGGAAATAAAGAAAGGTAATAAGTTGGGAGGTTGGAAAGAGTACTTTTAATAAGACTAATTTTACCCCGTTTTGATAAGTATAACTGCTTCCAACCCACCAGCCTTTCTCAATCTTCTCAACTACCCCATCCCAAATAGACTGGCCAAGATATTTCATAGGTAAAGCAGCAACTTTACACCCCAAAAGAGCCGCCAAACAGTTAATATTCCACACCTCCCCCACCAAAACCATCTCCAACTTACTCAAATTCACCTTAAGGCCTGATACAGCTTCAAAACATAATAACATAGCCCTTAAGGCTTGAATCTACCCATGATCAGCATCACAAAAAATAATAGTATCATCTGCTCATCTGCAAAAAGAAGATGGCAAAGTATGATAAAACCATTGCGTCTCTACTGAGCAGTAGAGACGCAATGTCTAATCCACACATACCACCTCTCCCCAAAACCACATCTCCTAAGCATACAGAAAAGGAAGTCCCAATTCACATAATCATATGTTGTTTCCATATCCAACTTACAAATAACACCTAGGACACCTTCCCTCAATCGACTATCTTAACATTCATTAGCAATCAACACAGAATCAAGTATTTGCCTACCCTGAACAAAAGCATTTTGTGATTTAGAAATAATTTTTTCTACATCATATTCATATATTGGCAAGCACCTAAGAAATTATCTCATAAACCCCACTCAAAAGGCTAATAGGGTGAAAAACCTTCAACTCAGAGGCCCTATCTTAGGAATAAGAGCAATAAAAGTAGCAGTAAGAGACTTCTGAAACTTATGATAGGGGAAAAATTTATGGAAAACCAGCATCACATTTACTTTCACGACATCCCAACAAACTTGAAAAAAAAAATCGATAGGAAAACCATCCGGGCCAAGGGCTTTATCTTTGACCATCCCACAAACCACTTGATAAACTTCATTTTCCTTAAACGGTCTCTCCAACCAGCTCGCAAAAAAAGGATCCAATGTATCAAAACCCAAACCGTCAAGATTAGGCCTCCAATCAGCCGTCTCGGTTAATAGAACTTCATAAACCTGAACATTATGATCCTGAATCTCGGAGGGGGATGGAAAGCACACTATTATCAGAATAAAGCAACTCAATGGCATTACTATACTTAATGGCATTACTACACTTATGTGAGTTAGCTCATTCCTAAAAGGTGGGGTCTTGGGACGTGAGAGACTATCGCCCCATTAGTCTAGTGAATGGGATGTACAAGATTCTATCCAAAGTGTTAGCAAACAGACTAAGCTTGGTGGTGGAAAAATTAATATCGAAGCCACAAAATGCTTTTGTCAAAGGTAGACAAATTCTTGACTCGGTACTTATCGCAAATGTAGTCTTGGATGGTCAATTGAAGTCTAGAGAACCCGGGCTACTTTGCAAGTTAGACATGGAGAAAACTTATGATCATGTCAACTAGAAGTTCCTTCTTTACTTACTTGGAATATGTGGTTTTGGGGGGAAATGGCAGAAATCGGTAGAATTTTGTATTTCTTCAGCTCGTTTCTCTATCTTGGTAACTGGCTCTCCAGTGGGTTTCTTCGACTCCTCTCGTGGCTTGAGACAGGGAGATCCGCTTTCTCCTCTTCTCTTCTTATTTGTCATGGAAGCTCTTAGCAAGATAATTGAGGGTCTGGTGAATGGTGCGTTACTCCATGGTTTTGCGGTGGGGAATGGCGATCTCCACATTTCTCATTTGTTATTTGCTGATGACACGCTTATCTTTTGTGGTGCACATCTTGGACAAGTCCAAGACTTGAGGGCCCTACTCCTTTGTTTTGCTGTTGTGTCAAGTTTGAGCATCAATCTCGCAGAGTCAGAAATAGTGCCAGTGGGGGCTGCCCCTAATGTTGAGATTTTAGCTACTACCCTGGGATGCAAGATATCTTCACTTCCCATGAAGTATCTTGGCTTACCGTTGGGTGCCTCTTTTAAATCTAAAAGGATTTGGAATGATGTAGCAGAAAGGGTGGAGTGCAAATTGGCTGCTTGGAAGTGACTATACTTGTCGAAAGGTGGTAGGTTGACTTTGATTAAAAGCACTCTTTCTAACTTACCCACATATTTTTTGTCTTTGTTCCCGCTTCCCTTAAAGGTGGCTAACCACATTGAGAAGCTACAAAGGGATTTCTTATGGAGTGGATTGGGGGAAGAGTTCAAATTCCACTTGGTTAATTGGTCAACCATTTGTACCCCTCTTTCTAGGGGAGGATTGGGGATTCGCCACTTGATGAAATTCAACCAAGCTCTTTTGAGTAAGTGGTTGTGTTGGTACCAAAATGAAATGGAGGCCTTATGGAAGTCGGTTATAGATTCTCAGTTTGGGGAAGCTTGGGGAGGATGGTGCTCAAATGAGGTACGAGGCACTCATGGTGTGGGTCTGTGGAAAAACATTAGGAGCCTTTCGGGGACCTTCCGGGGTCATGAACATTTTGTTGTAGGCAATGGTTCACGTGTCCGTTTTTTGTTTGATTTATGGTGTGGCAACCATTGTCTACGAGATACCTTCCCTACCATCTTTGCGCTTGCTAGGGCAAATGAGGCATCGATTGCCAACTTGTTGGTTTTTGCAAATGGCAACCCTCAATGGAATATTGACTTCATTAGGGCAGCCCATGATTGGGAGTTGGGAGTCCATTACGGAATTTTTTGCAACTTTTTATTCTACAAGTATTCCTGGGGGCTACGGAGACAAGATGCTTTGGAATCATTCTAAGAAATGTATCTTCTCTGTCAATTCCTTTTACCAAAAGCTCACAAACTCCGGAATGCCTATGTTCCCGTGGAAGAGCATATGGAAGACGAAAGCTCCTTCAAAAGCAGCTTTCTTTGTCTGGACAGCATCTTCGGACAAGATTCTTACCACAGATAATTTGAGGAAACAACAGGTGATTGTCCTGTCAACTCCAAGCCACATATTTTCAAACTTAAAATACCGTTGACCCCCATATATACCACCACAATCTAGTAGAATAGGGAAGTGATCTGAACAAACACGAGGCACTCTTTTCTGAAATAACTCAGGGAAATGAATCTCCCAAGATAGAGATACAAGGAATCTATCCAGTCTCGACCAACCCCTACTGTTGGACCAAGTGAATGCCCACCCTACAAGGGGAAGATCCAAAGCAAAGATAAACTCCAAAAAATCCTCCATAGCTAACGACATACTAGTGTCTCCTAAACGCTCACTAGGGAAGAGAATTATGTTGAAATCCCAACAAATACACCAAGGCAAATCCCACAAATAATACAAACCTACCAATTCCTCCCACAACAAACATCTATCCCTGTCCAAATTTGGCCCATAAACTCCCGCAAAAGCCCACTTCCACCCATCTTCAATATATTTAAAGAACATGCTGCAGTAAAATGCCCAATACGCTCTCCTCCATTAACTCCACCACTCTATTATCCCACGTCAAAAGAACACCACCTGAAGCTCCCGAAGAAGCCAAATCAGCTCGACCCACAAAAGAACACCCCCACAAACTACGGATAATACTTCTATCAATAAAACCTCACTTCGTTTCTTGAAAATAAACAATATCAATTTTCCAACTACAAGGGAGAGACCTTATACGAAGACGCTTCTTAACATCATTGATCCCCCTCATGTTCCAAGAGAGAATCTTAGGCTTCATGGGAAAAATGAGACGCCCTCCCTTTCAATCTATCACTCCAACACTGCCTTCCTTTATATTATAATTAATGTAGCATTCTAATCTTATTAACTCCCTTTCCTTCTTAGAAGTTGACTTCAAAGCCGAGGAACAACCAACTTCAATAGCAACAAGAAGAGCCTTAAATTGCTTTTCAAAACCAACACAAGATATCCCCACACAGGCCTGTACTTCTTCAACCTTTTTTAAAACCCATTCCGAGGCAATTCTGGTTGGAGTATGAGGCAGGAGGGTACAAAGAGGATTCAGACTACCCACATCCACATCAAAGCATTCCCCCTCATATATCTCCAACTGTAAATCGGGCTCAACCAAATCCTCTCCATCTAAAACCTCCTGATGTAGTTTTCCAGAATCAGCCAAAACCAAGCTATTGACCATCTTAGTATGCAACAAATTTTCAACTGGAAAGATAGGTTTTAATGACAAAGTAACCGAGTCCAATAGGTGCACACAATTAGCCAAAGGAGCCAAAAACACGAACGGGTTAAACTCCCCTCCACTCAGCACCTCCTTTTCAACATCCCGTAGCACTATTTCACCCTCTTCTACTTTCTACGACAATACTATTTCCACCACACACCCGAGGAGTCGCCAGAGACCAGCGAAGTAGTCTATGATGCTTCCGAGACCATCAGAGCAAGTATCGGCGCCGGCGTGCTTGAAGAGGAATCCGAAACCAAAACTCCTGCGACACCAAAACATTTTTTACCCTTCTGTTCGGGCTTTTAACCAGGCCCAACCCATTCACTATAACCGAGACACCAGGTGGCGACTTCTTCAAAACCTCCACAAAGGTCTCCTTCCATTCCATAGCAACATGAGAAGATGATACAGCCTTCTCAAGACTCTGTAATTCATGCTCAAAATAGAGGAAGAACAAACCGCCTATCGCAATGATTCTTCAATCCTCCTCCATCCCTCGCCCTTTAATCCTTCTGGTACAGCAATGAAACCACGCCTTTCATCTTGTCCAAACTCCGACAAAGACAAAAACCAACCGAAACATTTTTTTTTTTTTATGTCGGGGAACTTCTCCAAGGCATAGCCCTTTGGACCCACCCCTGCAGAGTAAACCCCGGTCCCGTACACCGCACCCTCGAAAGTTTCCCTACATAGAACTAATTAAATCATTGACTTTTCACCAGGGAGTGTGGCCTGTAGAGATTGTTTGCACCCAAGGGATTTGAACCTTGGACCTAAGGGGAGCATACACCCAAGCCCAAGGTCTTTACCAGGTGAGCCAACCCCTAGGGGTTAAAAACCAACCGAAACTATTGTGACATCTTTGAGCCACCAGCACCTGATTCCCCTTCCTTCAAGGTTTAAAAAACTCAGAGGAACCAACTGATGCTCCACAAGCTCCCACCGCAGATGCCAACCACTCCATAGCAACAACATCAATAGAGATGAACTTAGTGACCCTTCGACTGTTCTTAGTAATCCTCCACCACTGATCATTCTCACGTTTAAACTAAAAAATCTTCTGATCAATAAGTTTGGCATTTTTTAAATGCACCCTGGCTAAAGCATTCAAATCCATTGAATTTTCCTGGTATTGAATGAATGTTTAATATAAACCCCAATAAATTTTGAAAATTCGTTAAGAAGACATCATAAACAATCATGTACTACGAAATCATGCATGAAACGCATCAGAAGCAACTCCACAAATTTGAGGTTCAAATAAGAACCCTCGAGCATTAACCCTGAAAAAAAAAATATCTTCCTGTGTTATTGGCTATGCCTAATTATGTGGATTAATAATTTATTCTTACTTGTTAAAAAAAAAAAAATTGAAACAATATCTGATAACAACTTAGAAAAAAGTAAACGAAAGAAGTTACGGCGATATAGAAGAAATAGGTTACTTTTGAGATCGGAAACAGTATCGCAATCCGAGACCATCAAGGCCAAGTGAGTATCGAGGCTGGTGTCCACGAACACTATGGTGTTCTGAGACGCTTTATCATCATCGGAACCAGGTTCCGCCATTGATGGACTTGTTGAGCTTATGAAAGTGGCTTGGCCTCGTCAGAGTGCGTTAGAGTAGACGAACGAAAGCACACACAGCCTCCGATTTATTTTCTTTCGAAAAAACGTATTTCATTTGGCGGCGGGCAATTTCGATGGAGTTTGGGACACCTCCTGGACTGACGTTATATTTTTTACAAAAATGTTATATACAACCGGCTGGAGAAACTCCCGCATAACCGACCCACTTATTATAAAAAAAATTATTTTTTTACTTCTCACTTTTCGTTTTGCTTAACTCCAGATTGTTCGTCTCTATGTTTGTTCCTCAAAAGTCTTAGTTAGATTTAAGGAGTGTGTTGAGATCCTTTTCTCCCCTTCTCTCCCTCTTTGCAAATGATCTCCAGGCCGCCTCTGCCATGGCTGCCTTTCCTTGCTCTAGGATTTGTCTCTCTTTTCCTTTTTATTTTTCTTTTAATATTTTTTTATTTTTTTCGTTTGGGTCTTTGTTTCGATTCTTCTTGTGTGAATCTAATGAAATAACTTGTGGGTTTTCCTTTTGGTTGGGGAGCATTTGATTTGGAGTGGAATGAGCAGAGGAGAGAAATGTAGAGGGAGGAAGAAAGGTAAAAAAAAAAAATTGATAGTGAAAGATAGAGGAAACGAACGGACATAAGTGTTAAAAAAATAAATTCTTTTATGAAAAGTAGCACCGGTTGCACAAGGGTTCCGCAAAGGCGGTTGCAAGTAGTGTTTCTCTATTTTTTAAGGGTAATGATACTTAGGTGTGGCATGGAAATTTAGCTTTGTTTGGTTACGCATTTCATATTTAGCTTTGTTTAGTTACGCATTTCAGATAAAATGAGATATTTTGTTAAAAGTTAAACAAAATACACTTGCTTCAACTAGATATCCCCAACTCCAAGCCCCTACTTCTTCCTCAACTTCAAACAAAGGAAAATGAAAAGCAACTGCTTCAACTGCTTCTTCTAAATCCTCCAAGACCAATAAAAAGAACATTATTCTTGAACTTGATAATAAGGATTTAATTAAATTACTCTCGAAGTCTATTACACAAGAAAATTCTGATGATAACAAATCAGAAGCATCTTCTGAGGCTTCAATTGATAATGATCCCTACTCCAACACTATGTTTGGACACGACAAGGAGTATGACACTTCAAGACTGTCTGATGATGAATGATGATCAAAATTCCTCCGCCTAATAGGAAGATTGATTTTACTGTTTCATGCTGAGTCAAGATTCCTCCACTTAATAAGAAGATGACCAGCCACTGATTTACCAATTGGTGTCAGATTTCTCCACATCTAATGCCAAATAGGTTGAAGACATTAATAATTGATTTATGTAATGAATAGTGAAAAGTATTGTTCACATTTACTGTTCATGACCGTCTTTTTTATTTTACTGTTTAATTGTACTGCATCATTTAACTATTGTAACAGTGCTCCCTTCGCTTATAAAAGAGAATAATATAATTTATTTAATTAAAATTATTTTTATTTTAAAATTTGAAAAAGTTGAATTATTTATTATATTTTGTGTAGGAATTTGAAAAAGTTGTAATGATTATATGAGATGAGATGGTTTGGTTTGGTATACCAAGTTGAGGTTTGGTTTGGATATTTAGTTGAGATAAGACGAACTGAGATAAAAATTAAAAGTTGAATAAAATATTATTAAAATATTATTTTTTAATATTATTATTACTTTAAAATTTAAAAAAAAATGAATTGTTTATTATATTTTATGCAGAAATTTGAAAAAGTTGTAATGATGAGATGAAACACTTTCATTATCCAAGCGGGGCCTTACTGGCCATTACTACCTCTCTAGTAATATGACCGAGCAAAAATTCAAAAATTTGATTTCGACTCCAACTCCACACTGACTCCGACTTATCGGAGTCGGACATGTGGGTGTACAGACTCCGACTCTGATTGTTCGACTCTCTAACTTTGCCATCTGATATTGTATATATTTTATAAAAATATATATATTATATATTAATTATATATATTATATAACTATAGTTTATATAGTTAGTTAAATTCAATAATATACTAATATGAACAAATTATTATAAAATAATATACTTATACTATAATATAAATAGACTAAATTAGCTAATAATTGTTGAAGATTATTGATTTATTATTAGTATTTATTTATTTTATTGTTGATTTATGGAATATTATTTTGTATATTAAAATTTATAATGAATTATTATTTTGCTCATAGTATTGGTTTTCGTGATCTTTATGATTTAAAATGTCTAGATTAATTCAAGGCTTAAATTAAGTAATATAATGAATAATATAAAAGATCTTAAGAGAAAACAACAATTAATGAAACAAGATTATACATTAATGTAATATCATGTATTTCAAAGTAGACAAGCGACAATAGAGGAATGGGAAAATCATTGCGAATTCTTAATAGAAAAGATTAAAAGTATAAGAAACCATATAAGTATCCTTGCTTTAAAAAAAAAAAAAAAAACACTTATACAGATTTTTAACAAAGATAACTTATAGAAAAAACAAATAAAATATATTGGGAGACTTGTGTTGGTAAGCCATAAAAAACCTGTTGGTCAGCCCATTTATGCTGGAGAGCTTTAAGGGTGGTCCTGGTGGTATTCCCTCAAGATCTTAATTTACTTATTTCTCTTTGAATATAGGAAATTTTTGCTTTAAAACTTTGTCTCAATGAATTCTTTATTTAAATCCAATGAATTAACTACTAGTACTCCCATAGAACCTGATAACATTAACCAAAAGATTATAGTATAATAGATATAAAAAGAAATTTACAAGATTGGACAATTCCTAATGTTCCAAAAAAACAAATATACAAACAATCCATTTTTCTTCTAAAATATCATTTCTTACTAATTATACTATTAAAACAGTAGAAAAAACCATTAGTTTAAGAAAAAATCTACACAGTCTCCTATTATTTACACAACTTCCACACACCACACATTTTTTAATTTTTTTTTCTTTTATCAAATATTTAATATATGAATAATGAATAGAAGAATTGAATTAGTTTAAAAAGAATAAACTCAAAAAAAATTTTAAAAAAATATTAAAAAATTTAAATTTTTTTTTAAAAAAAATGTAGTGTGCGAAGGTTTGGGAAGTTATGTAGCATTGCTCTTAGTTTAAATAATGATTATGAATCATTACAATTATTAACAAAAGAAACTATTAAACAGCATAAAGAACAAAAATATTCTTTCACATATATTGGATTAGTACAAGTAGCTATAAAATCACTCACCAGAAACGGATTAAATGCTTCAGTATTACTCTGTCTAAGAGATAGGAGACACTATAATTTGCATGATTTATTACTTGGTATGGTAGAATCTAGCATGTTCTACCACCAAGTTTATTTTAATTGTTATCCTAATTATTCTCTTTTATTATTTGATACTAATATCCTACATGCTTTAACATTAAATATTAAAACAAATGGTTATCATATGATGAAATGATCACATCCTTAGTATATACGATCCATTATAAACTGATGAAAACAACATTAGACCACAAGCTCTTATTACCAATCCAAAAGTATATACATTATTATTACAATCTAGTACACCAAATTCTATTATACAAATTCCTAAATAAATTAATTGGAATCAAATTATTCTCCCTAATGAATGGCAATTAGAAAATATCACTTCATTACCTAAAATAGAAAACAATTCTAAAGATTATCTAGAATGCATAGATCAAAAAATGGATGGAACCGTCCAAATCGCTTTTCAAACTTTTAGAAGATCGCATTCACTTCATTTTTCTCTAGCATCCTTTAGTTATCAAACACCCAGATCTATTCTTACTTCAATTTCTTGGAATAAATCTCAAAATTTTGACACCAAATCTCAGAATCTACACACTCAGATTTCTAGGAGTTATTCCTGAAAATATTGACGCACCAATATATACTGTTAATTATTCTAGTATAGCATCTATCTCTCATCTCGAACAAATAAAAGAACCTTCATCTTCAACATATTCACAAATAGTTGGAGATGATGCCCAAATATACACCCTTAATAAAGAAGAATTTAAGATTAATAAAAAATATCTCAAACAATATTATATGAAAAAAGAAAATAATAAAAAAAGATTAGTTTCTTCTCAACCTTTACAAAATTATAACGAGATTGCATCTAAGAAAAATATTATGAGTACTTAAAAGTATACAAATTAAAATATACCTTTCTTTATATGGTTTGAAATCTATAAATCAAACCAATTATCAACCATAAACGGGACTACTGATCAATGGATTAAGAAAGAAAATAATCAAATCGTTTATGAAGAATACTCTCATTTTGAAGCCATTAAATATAACAAAAAAAGTACTCAAATATATTAGCTTTACCAATAAAAAAATATAATACTATAACATAAAGTAAAAACACTGATAATATAATCCAACAAAATAATTATATCAATTTATATCTAAAAGTCATGAGTAATTAGAGAGAATTGAAACCCAACTATCTCCTCTTAATCCTACTATTAAATAAACAAAAGAAACCCATTTATTTATTCCCCATGAAATATCATCTCTTCTAAAAATTATTTTTTCTAAAAACAAAAATGACTTCTTAGAATAAATCTGTAATAAATTAAAAAAATTAAACATTATTAATACTGCATCTACTTCAAAACAACCCCCTCTTAATGTATTAAGACAGATTCATTTGTCTTATATAATTATGAAATTAGTAATATTGTACACCAATTGAAAAATTTTAAGTTTACAAATAAATAAGATTAGAGGAGATCGTGTTAATAGTTTTTCGAGTAGGGATTCTAAACATCATGTTTCTATTACTTGTAATTGGTATCCGAGGCCTACTCCACCGAATATGCAATTCGAAAAAAGAGAACATATAATAAGATATGCTTTTTCACCAGATGTAGTATATGAATGGAATATAGATGGATTATTCGAGTATGAAATATTAAATCATTTCAAAAAAATGATTATGGTTGCTAATGTTTATAAAAGTAATAAAAAAACTGATCATCAAATAGCTCATATTATTGTTATAGGTTTTACTGGCCAATTAAAAGGTTGATGGAATCATTATCTTTTACATGAACAAAGCATAAAAATATTAACCCAATATAAACATGATGAAAATATGCAAATCATTAAAATAGAAGATAATCAAGTATTGGAAGATGCTGTTAATACTTAAATATTTATATTAACCGAGCATTTTGTTTGTGATCCTATTCAATTTAAAGAAAGAACTAGTGATTTGTTAATTAATTTAAGACGTTCTCAATTATCTTATTTATGTTGGTATAAAGATGTATTTCTAACTAAAGTTATGGTCAAAATTGACTGTCAACAACCATACTTGAAGGAAAAGTTCATAGCCGGACTTCCATATTAGTTCACCCAAAAGGTACAAGAATCATTAGTAAAAGCAGTTGGTATTATTGATTTTATTAATCTCACATATGATATAATAACTACTATTAATATAACTGGTTTAATTTTACGTAATGATCTAAGATTAAAAAAGTAAATAGATAAATAAAAGAAATTTGCTAAGAAAGAATTAGGTACATTTTGTGAACAGTTTGGCTATACTCTATTATTGACTCCTTCAAGAAGATACAAAAAGAGAAAAAGAATTTATAAGAATTTTTCTAACAAAAAATGAAAATATAAAAGACCTTATTAAAAGACAAAAGATAAACAAATATATTAAAAATCAATAAAAAATACAAAAAAGTATAATAAAAAGAAAAAAAAAATTATTTGTTATAAATGTTGAAAAATTGGACATTACAAGTCAAGTTGTAAGGTCAAACAACATATTAATGAATTATAAATACCTGAAATATTAAAATAAAAATTATTAAATATCTTTATAATACATTCAAGTGAAAAAGAAGAAAGCTTTTCAGAAGAAGAAGAAATCTATCAATTAAAAGAATCAAGCTCAGCAATCTTCTGATAGTGAATCAGAAGAATATGAGGTACAGATTTGTAATTGCCTAGATAAGAATAATTGTATTTGTAATAAAATCATTAATGTACTCTCAAAACATGAAGATATTATATTAAAATTAATTGATAAAATTAATGATCCACAAGAAAGAAAAGATTATTTGGTAAAACTAAAAGATACTTTTACTAATCAAACCATTTCAGTAACCACTTTAGCACCTTATAATTTTTCAGAAATAATTAGTAGATTTAAAACAAAAAAACAAAAAGTTATATTACAAGATTTACATCAAGAAATTAATGAAATAAAACAAGAGGTTAGAAATTTGAAAGCATGTAATCTTAGATTAGAGGTTTCAAATGAACAATTACTATAAGAAATTATTAAAAATAGATAAAAACATAAATACTCCTGATAAAAAACAAGGAGAATGTTCAATAATAGTTATTAATGAAACAGATAATTTTATTAATATCCTTGATTAGATAAATTTTCAGAAATGGTATACTGAAGTAACAGTCTCTATTAACCAAGAGTTTTATTTTACTACAATTACCCTATTAGACACATGAGCATATTTAAATTGTATACAAGAAGGATTAATACCTTCCAAATATTTTGAAAAAAAAAAAGAGATATTAACCAAAACTAATGGAACAAAATTAAACATAAATTATAAATTATCTAATACACATATTTGTAATAATGGAATTTGCTTTAAAACAACATTTATTTTAGTAAAAAATATTAATACCAAAGTAATTTTGGAAAATTCATTTCTTGCCTTACTTTACCCTTTCTATTTAACAAAAAAATCAATTTTTACTAAAATACTTGGACAAGAAACTCAATTTAAAATTTTTTTTCTCCTGTATCAAAAGAAATTAACTCCCTAAAAGAAGTTTCATTAACTAAAGAAATTAATTTTTTAACAAAAAAGAAGATTAAAAGAAAAGAAAAACAGATAAATTTCTTAAAAACAAGAATTAAAATATTAAAAAAATTGAAAAACAATTAAAAGATCAATTATTAATTTAAAAAATTAATAATTGTAAAACTATAATTGAAAACGAAGTATGCTCTAATTTGCCAAATGTTTTTTGGAATAGAAAACAATATAAAGTTAATTTACCTTATGAAAAATAATTTTCTGAAAAGAATATTCCTACTAAAGCTAGACTAATTCAAATGAACAACATATTGTTAGAATTTTGTAAATTAGAAATTAATAATTTATTAACAAAAGGATTAATTAGGAAAAGCAAATCACCATAGAGTTGTGTTGCCTTTTACGTTAAAAAATAGCCATAATTAGAAAGATGAGTTCCTCAGTTAGTTATGAACTATAAACCATTAAATAAAGTATTACTATGAATTAATATCCAATTCCCAATAAGAAAGATTTATTATCTTGCATTTATAATGCTATTGTATTTTCAAAATTTGACATAAAGAGTGAATTTTGGCAAATCCAAATTGCTGAAAAAGACCGGTATAAAACAACATTCACAGTCCCATTTGGATATTATGAATGAAATGTAATGTCATTTGGATTAAAAATGTTCATTGTGAATTCAAACATATTATAAATGAAATATTTACTCATTCCGCTCACTTTTCAATAGTTTATATAAATGATGTATTAATATTTTCCTCATCTATTGAACAACACTAGAAACACTTAAATACTTTTGTTCAAGTTATTGAACAAAATGGATTAATTGTTTCATCACCAAAAATAAAATTATTTCAAAATAAAATTAGGTTCCTTGGACATGATATCTATCAAGGAATTATTACACCAATTAGTAGAGTAATATAATTTTCTAATAAATTTCCTGATGAAATAAAAGATAAGCAACAATTACAAAGATTTTTGGGAAGCCTTAATTATGTTGTAGATTTTTATCAATCTCTTAGACCATTATGTAAATCATTATTCAAAAGATTAAAAAATAATCCATCTCCATGGATAGAAAAGCAAATAAAGTCTTATGTTAAGAAATTATCATACTTAGGACTTTCATCTCCTCATATTTTTAAAATCGTTGAAACGTAAGTCTCTAATCTTGGTTATAGAGGAACTATAAAACAAAAATTATCGACTGATTCAGAATAAATTATTCGATTCCATTCAGGATGTTGGAATCCTACCTATTAAAAAAGAGATTTTAGTTATTTAAATCTCAAGATGATTTGTTGAATCAAAAGAAATTCCAACTAGTAATTGATTAGTTATTTTATAATTACTCTTTTCCTGGTATAAATTCATTGAGTCTCGTGTCATTTTATTCCTTCCCTGTTTTTTGTTCTTGTTTCTTGAACCTAATTACTAGTTGAAATAAAACAAGGTTGTATTGTTTTGATTTAGTTTAACTAGTTCTTAAAGAACTTGAGCGGTGAAACTCTTGAAGTAAAAGGCAAGAGAGTGTGAGACTATTATCAGGAAAAAGTCAATTAAAAGTGAAACACGAGTGTTGTGCCATTATTTGAGTGTAAACACGTAAGGGAGTGTGTTAGGTTTTTCACTAATATTCTTTTTGTGTAACACATTACGATGTCTCATAGGAGTGACTTATCACCAAAGGAGATGACAGATAACTCATCCTTTGTGTTGCAAGCCATGCAACAACAGTTTGAACGGTTGAACTTGGTGTTGGGTGAAGTGAGGGATATGATAGATCATCAAGAAGCGGTAATTAGAAATCTACAGGCTAGGAGAGATAGAAGGCGACTCCATGGTGTGCCTAGGAGTATTGTTTCTAGAAGGGATGTTAAATTCATTGGTTACTTTTGGAAGGTGTTGTGAGGAAAATTGGGTACTAAGTTCTTATTTCCATCACTTGTCATCCACAGACTGACGGTCAGACTGAAGTAGTTAATAGGACTTTAACTCAGCTTTTACGCACTGTTGTTAATAAAAATTTTAAAACTTGGGATGATTGTTTACCATTTATAGAGTTTGCATATAATAGGACCATGCATACAACTACTTCATATTCTCCTTTTGAAATTTTTTATGGTTTTAATTCTCTTACTCCTTTAGATTTGATGCATTTACCTGTCGATGGTAGGAGTAGCTTGGATGGACAAAAGAAGGCGGAGTTAGTGAAGTCACTTCATGAGAAGTACGGCTTCAAATTGCCCAAAATAATGAGAGATTTGCTTTCCAAGCCAATAAAGGGTGAATGCGTGTCATCTTTGAACCAGGAGATTGAGTTTGGATTCACATGCTCAAAGAAAGATTCCCAACCCATAGATCATTCCAAATTCTTAAGAAAATTAAAGATAATGCATATAATGTGGATCTTCCAGGTGAATAAAATGTGTCTACTACTTTCAATGTTTCTGACCTTTCTCCTTTTGATGTAGGTGAAGACTTGAAGTCGAATCCTTTTGAGGAGAGGGGGAATGATGGGCACCAACAAGGACCTAGTCTTAGAGATCATTTGCAAGTTCTAGATGGGCCAACTACAAGATCAAGAGCTAAGAAGATCAAGGAAGCAATGCAAGGATTGGTGCAATCCACTTGTGATGAAGCTAGCAAGAGCCTAACACACAAGATGGGCTTTGAAGAAGAAAAATCAATTTGATCCACTTGATACAAGCCGTAGAAGACATGACTTAGAGTTATTGTTTATGCCTATTGTTATTGAAAGCTTTTGATTTGTTTAAATCATTTAAATGATTTATTTTATTAGTTATAGAAATTAGTCTAGAATAATTGGGCTTGAGGATATTTGGCTCACATATGCTTTATTTTGTTGAACTAGGGTTTCAAGAAGTTACTGTAGCTGTGGTACTATTCACTCAAGGGTATTTTTGGAAGATGTGGATTTATTTTGGTTAGGGTTTTAATTAGATTTTGGTTTAAATACTCTTTTTATCCTCATTAGTTTAGTTTATGAAATTTGATAAATTTATTCATTGTGAGTTGAGTTTATCTCCTTTTGTTTTTTAATGAACTTTTGAACTTATCAAAGGCAAATCACAAGATTTGTGGCATTCTTCCTTATAATTTAGGTTCTTGAGACAGGTTCTTCAACGAGTCTAGATTTTCATCTAATCTAGGTTCTTGAAACGAGTTCCTCAACGGGTCTAAATTTTTCATTGGCTTGATTTTGACTTTCTTGGATGAGTTTTCAAATTGACTGTGGGCTCAAGGGATTCCATTTCCACGAGTTCATATCAGGAAGGGTGCCTTGTACGCCTCTAGAATTTTGGACGGAGGGAGGTATGGGCTTGAAGGACGTTTGATTGGAGGTACATATGTCACATAGAGTGAAAATAGAGAGGGGCAATGACTGCCTGTTGCTGCCTTCTAGAAGGGGTGTGATGAGGTGACTTTTTCCCCTCACATCATGTACAACTTTGGGATGTCATGAGCAATGGATGGTCAACCATGGGTGGGTGGAAACTTCCTCAAGAACTTTTGCCAAAATGGCCAAAACTCATGGGCCTCAAACAAGTGGGCTTCAATTTGGGGTTTAGAGAGGGTTTGGTATGCTATCAAGCCCAAAACCAACTTTTCTTGGCCCAATCAAATTTAAAAGGTTTAAAGGATTGGATAATGATGTCATAACATGAATTTGAAAAATTAATAGCATGTGGAAGTGATTTAATCAAGTGATTAAACATAATGCTAGAAATTAGATCAAATAGGGTTTGGAGGCCAACTTTAGGGTTTGGGGAAACCATTTAAGGTTTCAGTTTTAACCAAGTTTTTGGGGTTTCAATTGGATTCCAACCATTTAGGGTTTCACTAGGGTTGAAACCTTCTTTGGTCTAGCACAAAATGGTTGATCAGATGAAAAAAAGAATAGGGTTTTTCTTAGATGGCGTGATCTCACACCTTAGTTTCCTTCACGAATCCATCTAATGGTTCCTCATGTTGCCAAGTGATGGGCATCAACATGGACCTAGTCTTAAAGATCATTTGCAAATTCCAGATGGGCCAATTACAAGATTAAGAGCTAAGAAGATCAAGGAAGTAATGCAAGGATTAGTGCAATCCACTTGAGATGAAGCTAGCAAGAGCCCAACACACAAGATGAGCTTTAAAGAAGAAGAACCAGTTTTGATCCACTTGATACAAGCTGTAGAAGACATGACTTAGAGTTATTTTTTTGGCCTATTATTATTAAAGGCTTTCAATTTGTTTAAATCATTAAATGATTTATTTTATTAGTTTAGAATAATTGGGCTTGAGGATGCTTGGCCCACATATATTTTATACTTTATGAAGTAGGGTTTCAAGAAAAGTTTTTAAGGGTAGTTTAGGGATTGTTTTAATTTTCAGCTAGGGTTTCTTTTGGGAAGGCCTTGGATTTCACCTAAGGGTATTTTGAGAACAAGGGGGCTTTATTTTGGCCTAGGGTTTATTTTGTTTAGGGGAAGGGATATATAAGTTACTGTAGCTGTGACACTGTTCATTAGTTTTATGAAATTTGATGAATTTATTCATTATAAGTTGAGTTTATCTCCTCTTGTTCTTGAATGAACTTTTAAACTTTTCAAAGGTAAAATCACAATATTTGTGGCGTTCTTCCTTATAATTTAGATTCTTGAGACAGGTTTTTCAACGAGTCTAGATTTTCATATAATTTAGGTTCTTAAAACGAGTTCCTCAACGGGTCTAAATTTTTCATTGGTTTGATTTTGGCTTTCTTGGGTGAGTTTTCAAATTGATTGTGGGTTCAAGGAATTCCACTTCCACGGGTTCATATCACCAAGTGTCCAATACTATTTACCAAGTGTGGCTAAGATCCTACCAAGTATCCAAATAAAACTTCTCTAACTTAATTTGGACATTCCACATTGTGATTTTGAAAACACTGCAATAGATACTATTATAGGGGTTACTATTCACTACGGGAAAGTGAAACATAAACTTTGCACTGTCAAATCTTAAATTTTCACATAAATCTAAATGTGCAATTCGTTTATTGAAATTCAATCCCTAAGTGCCTCGAAATAAGCAAAATGCATTTTCGAACAAGCATTTTGTTCGAAAACTGAAACTAGGATTATTGTGCCAAAAAATTCTAAATAATCAACTGAGTCTAATGGCACAGACCATATCTCAATCTGACACTTCTAACTACCTCAAATAAATAAAATTGTGTTTTCTAGTACCGTAGTGAGTGATAGCTCTGCTTATGCTGACAAACTAAAACATATGCGATTGATTGAATTGTGAAAACTTACGATATTTTCACGAGATTCCTAAAGCCTATAGAAATTCCACCATTTAATTTCTAGTGGGTTGTTACACATCAGCTCGCCCTTCGCCCTTCACCCTTCATAGGGCCTCATTTTCTTGCCAAAGGCTTCCACGTCCGTTGTCAGTTTCCTTACTATGTCTTCTATCTCGACAAGCCTTGCTTCCATTCTTCTTGACGATTATCCCTGTCCGCGCGTAGTCTAGGAGTGCGTCGTTGCTAGCATGTGAATGACAAGCAATTTTAAAATGATCCCACAGGCAGCGCCACTATTGTGTCGTGTTTCGCACCTTGGACAAATGAGGCCTCTCCGTTGCTTTATCCCTATAAGGTTGATGAGAGGGGCTCGATGGCTATGGGATACTTGCATTGCCTAAGTCAGAATTCTTGTTCACGATGGGAGTGCAATATGAAATCAAAGGGAGGGAGAGAGAGAGAGAGAGAGAGAGAGAGAGAGAGAGAGAGAGAGAGAGAGAGAGAGAGAGAGAGAGATCCCTCTACCTGCATTCTTGGCGCTTATTTATAGTAGCCTTGGGTGGTCCCCATGGCTGCTAGTGGATCATGTCAAGTCATACTGTGCGCCGTTCTTGTCTCTGAGTCTTTTCTGACGTGCCTACCATCACCCTCTCGTGCTACACAATCTGTCTCTTATCGTTCCTGCATGTCCATGTTGGCAGGTGAGGAATGGTGTTCCCACTACCCCTGTGGGGGTAGGGGTGCTCATTTAATGCGGTGTGCCGATCCTTGAATGACGGCTACTCTGTGCATTTAATGCTGCTTGCCCACCGTTTGACCCTCCAGGTTGTAGGCCATGCCGGGGGTGTGACCCTCATTCCTGAAGGCGGGCCCTCCCTTGGGCTAAACCCAACTTCTATTTTCCTTCCATCCTCTTTGGGCTATTTTCTTGGCCGACTGGGCCCTGAGTGGGGCAAACCCCATGTAGCTCGAGAGTGGGAACTTGTTCCCTCCTCAATAATGCTCTCAGGTCAAAAGTTGTGGCCTCTTGACTAGCGGAGGCTAAAGGACGTCGTAGTCAAGGAAAGGGTGCGAAGCCAAGCATCACTTGTAATGAAGGAAGCCATAATGTACGTATGACCATTCTAAGGGGAGACCATGTCGCACATGTTATTAAACATAAATTGTTGATAAGATGATTTTCATGTTGTTGAATAGACCTTGAGTCCAAGATTATATTATGCGATGAATTGGATATTGAATGCTTGGTAACTTTACTGTAAACTATTTTCATTTCATTTGCTTGGAGGTTGCGCCGTGATATATTTGGTCTTTCTATTTACTTTGTTGTTCATTTTGTTATATTCTTCGCCATTACCTGCATTATTAGTTTTCTTATAAAATGAAGCCTCAATAGCATTAGAAACGCTACAAACCCCACTATGTAAAATAAGACACTTTTATCACTTTTTAGATCATCCTTCATTTTTTTAAAGAAGAAATTTTAACATTAATTGACAATATAACCTCATCATAGTGAGATACGAGTGAACTGAGTGTGAACACTCGGCTCCCCCAAGTTAAACTGGTCACTCTCAATCATCAAGGCTTTCCCATAAGAAATTTGAGGATACAGAAGTCGCAGAGGAGAGTACTGCTATTCACCAATATCCTAATTTGTACAATCGTTTTTTAAAATCAAATACATTAAAAGAATGGAATTTAACAAAGTGCTGTACCAACAAGCAAATTAACAATATTTGTTCATATCAAAGTATTAATAACACTAGTTTAACATGCCACAGCTAAACACAGACACATCATGAACCCCCCTAATACTTCTTCCCCTTAAGAAGAGCAGCAACCAGACTTCTGGTTTACAGGCTGTCCCCGAATTTGCACTGTTGGAGGCCTGGCATTGTTCATGGGTTGGCTTGCCATCCTGCATGAGTGAGTGAGTAAGTGAGTGAGAGAGAGAGCGCATCAGAAATGATAAACGGTCAATCATCTTGCAATATGCATAAATAATTACTTAATTAATTGGACTTGCAGATCTCACATAGAGAATTACAGTATTGTCGTCATCTTTTAAATAAAAAAATTCCACAGACCCGCCCAACAAGAAAAAAAACCAATAAAACAACAAAACCAAGCAAAAGAGGCAAAGAAACTTGTGAAAACACCATTGCCAAACCACCAAAACTATGTTCCATGGATTTGCTTTCGCAACCATATGACAACATAAAAGCCATATAAACACAGTACCTATTCTTAATTTCGGCAGCCATGGCCATGAAAGCTTGTTCCACATTGGTTGAATTTTTAGCACTTGTTTCCATAAAAGGGATCCCAATTTCATCCGCAAATGCCTAAAAAGGGAAGAGCATATGTAAACATGATGTTAGACTTTTGGAGTAAGCAAGTACTATCAAATGATGATGGAAAACCTGACAATATAGTATTACCTTGGCTGTTTCATAGGACACAACTTTATTTGCTGTGAGGTCACATTTATTGCCAACTAGAAGCTTGTTCACATTTTCACTCGCATAGCGATCAATTTCATTCAACCATTGCTTAACGTTGTTGAAGCTCTCCTGATCTGTGACATCATAAACAACCTGTCCAGACAGCCACCAGATTGAGACAAATTTCTTACAAGAGCCGCCACCAACTCAGAAATGAAAGAAGCAAGCAGTAATTAAATGAAATAGAAAATTCAGAACTTACAATAATCCCATGAGCCCCGCGGTAGTAGCTGCTAGTGATTGTCCTGAAACGTTCTTGACCAGCAGTATCCCACTGAATTTTCAGAGAATGGAACATCAGTTAGTGATTTTTTATAGCGGGAAATGATATGGCCACAACTATTACACAACTCTCTAATAAAATCTTATTATTATTTGAATACCCATCAAAGTAAAACAAAATTCAAATAAATTCAAGAAAGAATAATATTATTAGAGAGTTGTGCAGAAGTAGTGTAATATTTGTCTCTATATAATTTTTTATAGCACAAAAGAGATTGATCGAGCAGAAAAGCAACTTACATCTCTTCTTTTTAAGTCACCGGGCCTACTTAAAATATAACTCCAGTTCACGGAAGTTCATATTATTATCAACCAAGATAACCATTTTGACTGCCTGGTTGTACAATACTTTTTTTGTACAATACTTGAAAACTTGTTGACAAAACCAGCCAACACAATGGTATAAAGACAACAAGATTTGACAATGTTGTGGTATAAAGATTTTACTCATAAAAAAATATCAACAATTTAACCTAACTTTAGGCTTGGACATTTCAAAATCAACAAATCTTTCAGATAGACATCTTCATTAATATAAAAGCTTGGTATATACTATGTCCCCCAACAGAATGAGGAATTCACACCCATGGGATTCAACTTGATTCACTGGATACCAATACTAATGATGGGACTAGAATTTTCCAAGACGAGAAGCAATTGCATGGGAAGTCAAAAACTTATAGATGACAAAAGAAGAAATAACATAGCAATTCATAATAAACTTACAATTTGGAGTTTAATGGTCTTCCCATCTTGTTCCACAGTGCGAATTTTCTACAAAACAGAATAGAAGAGGTTATTGCTGTATATTTACATTGAAATTTTTTTATGATAGAAACCAACAGTTAGGCAAATGAATACTTACAAAGTCAACTCCAATGGTGCTGATGTAGCTATCAAGATATGAATCATCCTGGTTCCCAAAGAATAGAATATAATTATAAAGCATATAAATTTTTCTCTTTAGAAGAATCATAAAAAGTTGGACCAGCAAACTTTGATAAGAAGGATGGATATCACATTAAGTACATTTATTGATCACATAAGTACAAGATATATCCTATAAATTTGGATGAAAAAACCATAAAACCACTAATATTTTTTTCCCCTTTGGCTATCCTGCACTAAAAGCAAATGCTTATACTTGAATTCAGTTTCATATGGACCAGAATCAGAGTCTAAAACTATCTCATCTACCATGTTATGGAATGGCTGGAGCAGAAACCATGGGCATATTTTGTTTTCTAAAGAAAAAGTTCATATGTTATCCCATTTTCAGGTAGATGTTTTAAAATATATATATATTTTGATGTAGCATTATGAAAGTTGAATTCCTAGACAAGAGTCAGAAGACTTTCGATTTCCATGATTAAGAAAAAATACTCCATGGCAATCATTAGCCTATGTAAGTTGTTTGCTGAAGCCAAGGAAACGCACTCACAAACACATACACCCATATCGGAATTCTCTTAATATAATAAAATATGCATTCAGCTAATAGAATATAAGAACAAAGGGCACTAAAAACTCACAGCAAACCTCAGAAGCAGACAAGATTTGCCAACACCAGAATCCCCAATAAGTAAAAGCTTAAACAAATAGTCGCTGCAAATAAGAAAAACAAGAATGGAAAAATATTTATCATGTTTTTTCTATGTTAAAAGGAGAAATATGCAAAAACCACAAATCCATTCATAACGGCAAAATGAATATGTAGAACTATAGCTTGCCTTCAAAACCAAAATGAAACTTCATAAGCCAGTTTACCAATAAATATGCAAACTATAGTCAACTACTCAGAGAAATCATAAAACCCATAAGAGCTCAAACAAACAGGATTGCCCACCATTTCTGTCCACAGTTACTGATCAAAATTGTTATGACCTAAAGTGAAGCGATGAAGTCGAGGAGAAAGAAATAAACATAGCGATCTGGGTCTTTAGTTAAGCTATGCGTTTTGCTTAAGCTGTTCGTTTTGGGAGACTTTTGCCTGTCATTTAGGTACTGTTATTTTTACAGTCATTTTATCAGTCCTTATTTCTGTTATGGGTTATGATGTACGAGCTGGTGGGGGGTATATGGGAGAGCAGGGGGAAAGTAGAGGGATATCTTGAATCTGGAATATTGGCTAAGTAGAATTTGTAGTTGCTTTTCTTGTAAGGAGGTTGATTCTCCCTCGAAGCAGAATCACTATCAATACAATTGGTTTGGTAAGGCTTTTCATCAAACAGGTCTCCTGCCTCTGTTTTTATTACAGTAGTTGTAGATCTCTATTTTCCATCATCTTCCTCATTACAACAGAAATCTCAAGAGTCCAACAACAGCCATAATTCCTCCATTCCTATCATCTCCTTATTACAAGAACATTCTCAAGCAGGTTCATTACAAAAATCCATGCCTTAAATTAGGTTTTTAAAATTACATTCAATACAAATACATATGCCAATACGATTTATCATACGATTCTTACAATCATGAAGAGAATCAACACGGCTAATGCACTCTTAAAACTGGTTGCTATTTGCTAGATCCGTACTCATATCACAATGAATAAATAGGCAACTTTTCATTCAACCTTTTCTCAAAATATTTTTTCGGCATGGTTAACTAACTGCCCACGTTCACGCAACCTGAATTTTTCCTGAACTTACAAGCACTCGACCAAATCTTGGATATCTAAGAATTGCGCTTTCGATGGCTCAGTTGGTTAAACCAAAATTTCCCCACCAAATTTGCATGCCTTTCCCTTAGCTATAATAAAATTCACCCGACCCGTTTCGGGACAGCGGATCTGGCAGAAAAAAATCTAGATCTAAAATCCATGAGCTAAATCCAAATACACAATCATCCAACCGAAATTAATGATCCAAACAGGAAGCATAGATTAATAAAAATGAAGGAAACATAGGCAATTGAGCGAAGAAACCACCACAGATCTGGACGAATTCACAGGGAAAAAAAAAAATCAAGACAAATAGGAAAAGGAATAGAATTCGAACTCCATGCGAAAAAAAAATATAAAACGGAAGAAGGCTAATTGAGGACAAATTAAGCTTACTAGTCGGGATTCATAGCTAAGTTAGGATGGGGATCGATTAAATGACAAGAATCTCAACGAAATGATGGAGTCGACTGCTTTCTTCCAGGCGATAATTTGACCGTAACTACCACGAATCGCCTGACTCAGAGAGAGAGAGAGAGATTCAGAATGTAGAGGGAGAAATCGAGGAAATGGAGAAGGGAATGTTGGGCTGCGAATTCTTAAAAGCCAAAAGGACCCGGAAATGGTGACTATGGGTGACGTTGCATAAGGAACGGAATATTGCCACGTGTTTAAAACCGAAGTAATTTAAGCACTTGACCATTCCGACCCTCAAAAGAATCAGAATTAATCTTTACATCAGCCTATACACAACACACCATAATTTTTTTTATTTATTTTTATTTATTTCTCTTATTAAATGTGTATTATATGGATGATGAATAAAAAAATATAAATATTTCAAGAATTGTACTCTTCACACACCTTACGTGGTGTCGTTTTTTTATTTTTTTATTTTTTTTAAACCCAAAACGTGCGTTTTGTGCATTTGTTGGTTTGTATTTCCCCGACTCGAATTTTGCCCCGCGTTGTCTTGCCTCTTGATCTCAGCCCGCATCGTTTCTCCTCCTCGCCCGCGTCGATTGTTCTTTGCCCACCGCCACCAGCGACACCGAGGCCGTCTGCACAGCGCCGCCACACCCCTCGTCGCCCAGCTCTCCTCCCTCCCCATCGCCAGCCCATCTCCTTTTCTTCCTCTCCCC